>JASPKZ010010281.1:0-130000 GCA_030220185.1 Diploptera punctata | reverse complement strand
TTGTAGCAATTGATTATACCACCAAAAAAAAAAAACACTGTTTGCACTTTCTTAAATGTATTTTTTCCCCAGGTAATAACATTCCAGAAAAATATAATTGTCATATTACATCTTAGGACATCAGAAATGAATTAATATACAGTTTGGATGTGTTTCATTTTTTCTCCACTAGAGTGCATTCTTACAATATTGCGCTCCTTTGGTAATAAATAATATGATCTGGTTGCAGTGATGAACAAAAGAAGCAAATGAAGCGTACCAATCGTTTCTCATTTGTTTTCAAACATCGCCGTTTACATTAAATATATAAATATTTTAAAATAAATATATTTAAACAATGATTTGTGAGTAAACAGCTTAATTTTATTCGTTAAATAGTCCTAACAAATGGCACTCTTGATTTCCAAATTCTCTAGATAAATTTACTCCTCACTTCGTGAGTCGTAAATTTATCGACAATTAGGAAATCACTCGTGGTATTACATATGAATAACATTAGAGATAGGTTGGTAGCATTGCAGTTAAATGTAATATGTATGATTGCTGTGGTAAGTTAGTGTCAAGGTAGTTTTGCTGCTTATAATTGCGTATAACGGTGCGTGAAACACTGCAACGAGTGTTTTAGGCCATGTTCTTTATACATAGAAGGAATATGCTACTTTCGAGAGGTCATTCACCCCAACCAATGACCGTAAGTGAAGCCTAGTGCACGTTCCCTGTTTATACGTAAATAAACTTTACCTCGATCAGGTGTTTGAAGAGCCATTTCACTGTACAGTGCAGAATTATCATTGAAGCGACAAAGAGATTCGTCTCATAGGCGGGAAAATTACAACCTCCCCCTACACTTTACATCATCACGATAAAAGTTTCAATTTTTTAACTCTTAAATTCGCAATGTATCCTATTAAATCATATATATATATATATATATATATATATATATATATATATATATATAGAAAATATAAATTTCAACAATATAGAAGATGATATGAAATATATGATAAATAAACTAATGGAAGAATATAAAAAATGGGGACTGAATATAAATTTACAGAAAACAGAATATATGTGTTTGGGAAAGGATGTGGATGACCTCATACTTGAAACAGGGAAAATAAAAAAGTGTGAATTTTTTTAATGTCTTGGGTCAATAATTACAAGTTTAGGTACCTGTGAGAGAGATGTACAGACTAAATTGCAATGGCAAAAATGCAACTAAGACTTAAATGGAATAATTTGGAATAAAAATATTACAAAGGAAACTAAAATGAAAATTTATAAGAGCATAATACAGAATAGTTTGTCATATGGAAATGAAACTTGGTCTTTGACGGAATTACAAAAGAACAAAATTAGAACAGTCGAATTTGATTATTTTAGAAGAAGCCTCCAAAAAACAAGACAGGATAAAATAAGAAATGAATTCCTTTGGAGAGAAATGAATGTCACCACATCTGTTGTTAAGAGGATTGAAAATCAAACACTTAAATGGTATGGCCATGTACAAAGAATGGAAAATGAAAGATGGCCAAAAAATATATACCAATGGTCACCCCCTGGAAGAAATAAACGTGGCAGACCAAGATGGAAATGGAAAACCTACGTCAGAACTATAATGGGTGATCGGAATTTGGAAGAGGGAGATTGAATGATAGAGATAATTGGAAACTGAAGACGGCAAACCTATAAGTGGGGGAAAGCCGAGAAGAAAGAACAATGTAGAAGAACTGAAACCTAGTATTGAATGCCTTACTTAGGAACAAATTAGACCATTCAGGCGATAACACAGTGGAATTAAACATAGAATCGCACAAACAAACAAGCAATAAATGCTTAAACTCTGCTTAGTGGAGCAAAACATATTAAAAAAAGATAGAAAATTACAAATATATCAAACCATAATTCAGAGCATTTTAACATATGGTGCTGAAGTCTGGCAAATTCCTGGCAGGAAAACGAAAATAATTTTAAGTACAGAAAATGAATGTTTTAAGAAGATCAGCTGGAAAATCTAGAATGGATATAGAATACGAAATAAGAAATAAGGGAAATTATGGGTGTACAATAGGAGCCAGCCATCATAGACATTATAGAAAAGAAAATATTACAGTGGTATGGCCATGTCAAAAGAATGCCAGAGCAAAGATTGCCTAAAATTGTTATGGAATGAATCCCAATGGAAAGGAGAAAGACCAAAAGAAACTTGGATAGAAGAGGGTACAAGCAGCTATGAATATCGGAGGATTGGAGGAAGATCAATGGATGGACAGAGCGGAATGACGTTTGGTTTCCGGAAGACGGCGGCAGCTGCCATGATACCGGATGATGATGATGATGATGATTATATATATATATATATATATATATATATATTTATTTATTTATTACCTTGTCTACTAGTCTTCTCAACTATAATGTTTCTATTTAAAATTTTTGTTGATTTCACTCTAGGCTTTTCGAAGCATGCTTCATCTCCTGGAGTTGTAGTACTGAATTATCATAAGTAATGCCACGAGTGATTTCCAAAATATCGATAAATTCACGACTCACGAAGTGAGGAGTGAATTTATGTAGAGAATTTGGAAATCAAGAGTGGCATTTGTTAGGACTATTTAACGAATAAAATTAGATGTTTATCTCACAAATCATTATTGAACTATAGTTATTTTAAAATATTTATATATTTAATGTAAACGGCGATGTTTGAAAACAAATGAGAAACGATAGGTACACTTCTACTGCTTCTTTTGTTTATCACTGCAACCAGATCATACTATTTATTGCCAAAGGAACGCAATATTGTAAGGAGGAGCTTTCTTTAATATGGTAATTATAACACTGATAAATATTTGGTGAAACACGACTCTGATTGGTTGTAAAACAGAAATCATTGAAACGTGATTGGTCATTGACTCCCATTTGGGGCATGAGTTAAATAGTCTGTATATATCAACACTATTACAACAACTCCAGAAGCTGAAGCATGCTTCGGAAAGCCTAGAGTTAAATCAACAAAATTTTTAAATAGAAACATTATAGTAGTATACAAGGTAATATATATAATTTAACATTGTTATAACCTCAACGGTATAAACAACAATTTTGAACTAAATGTATCCTAGAGTAAACATTCATTTCATTTATCTAAGGGCACCAATTAATATATATATATCTTACACTGGATAATAATGAAGTCGAGTTTAGAGCAAATATAAATTTAGATTTCTTTTAAAAGATGCCAATGCTATCAAAATGAAATGTTACTTTAGACTCTCCAATATACGCTAATTCTAATTTGCTATGCAGTTACTAGTCTACGACACGTGCGTTCTGTTAAATTGAGATGGAAATGCATGAGAGTGGATACAATTTTTTTCAAAAAATGAAAAATAAGCAGTAACCTTCCTTTATGATTTCTTTTTGCATAGCTAACTTTCTAGGTGAGTCTGAATGTTCGAATATTGTGTAGTTACGAATGTAGAAAATATTAAAGTGTTTGAAATTATAAATGCCTGTCTCTCGGAAACCTTGCGTGATGGGGAAAAACCGATATCATATTTGAATTGAGGAGAAAAAAATACTATCAGAATCACATATTTTTCTTTCTGAGACAAAAAAAAGTTTCTTTTTTGTTGCTCAGTGTAATTAAGATATTTGGTCTGTGTATTCTTTACCTCTTATAGTTGTCTTTGTTGAACATATATTTCAAGGCTTCTGAACCTCATCTTCAACGATTATTTAATAGCTGAAGATGGGGCACAGAAACTTTAAAACATATGTTCAACAAAAACAACCATAAGAGGTAAGAAAGAATACGCAGACCAAATGTCTTATTTATTAAATAAACCTCTTTTGTTACTTCCTGTTGTATTTTTAAAATAAAAAAAACATTAAGTATGATTTGAAATGAGCTGAATTATACATTGGATGGTTGGAAAACAATAACTCAAGATAGGGTTACATGGAGAGCTATAGTTCGCGAGCAGCCATGAACTTCTTCTTCTTCTACTACAAGGTTTAGGCTATGCAGCCTGTTCCGGCGAAGTTAAAAGTGGAGTCCATCTTCTACGTGGTCGGCCAATATATCTTGTTCCTCTGGGATTATACAGGAAGGTTCTTTTTGGTATTCTTTCCTTGTTCATTCTCATTAAGTGTTCTGTCCATTTCTTATTATTTTCGCTGATTTTATCTTCAATTTTATATACATTTAATTCTTCTCGTATAGTTTCATTCCTTATTCTATCCGCTCTTGTGCATCCTTTCACATTACGTAAAAACAGCATTTCCGCAGTCTGTATCCTGCTTTTATCCCTTGATTTCATTATCCAATTTTCACTTCCATACAACAACAAAGGCACAGCCATTGTTTTATATAATTTAAGTTTCCTATCTTTCCTTGTTTTCCGACCTAAGGTTCTTTTTATGGTTCCACAAATAGCCTGAAATTTATTTACTTTATTTTCTATATCATTATTTTCTCTATAAGTTATATCACATCCTAAATATTGGAAATGTGATACTTGTTCTATTATTTTGTTATCCAGTACAATTTTTTATCTAATTCCATATTTACCAATAAATGCCATTATTTTTTACTTATTTATTGATATTTTACAATATTTCATTTCCCCGGTACCACCTATATTTAGGAGGCATTCCCCTATCCACCACCTGGGGAGGCGCCCGATGGGGGACCAGCAACCCCTCACGAGGCCATGAACTTCTGGGTTTAATATACCAGTGAATTAGTGAGGTAGTTAATAAAGATATTCTATTGTATCTTGGTCTATTCAGAATCCAAACTATCGTCAATAACAACAAAAAAAGTTGAACATTTTTGTAAAGATATTTTGCACTGGTCACGTGACTGATAAGTGACAATCTGATTAAAGTGAAATAAACGCTCCTTAGTTTCTGAAATTGACAATATTCATGGAAGCTAAACATTGCATAATTCCTTGCATTCAAGTCCGGTGCACTGAGAGACAGAGATGCAGCACGTTTTTGACCTCCTCCTCCTCCCCTGGTCACCCCCCAGAGGGACATTGATCCACATGTCCACCCTTTTCTAACCACACACACTGCATCTACTGCATTTTGCTCTCTACTACAGACTGTTCCATGAAAGTTGACTATTTCTTCACACCATATTAAATTGAATCGAAAAAACATCCGTCACGCAAGAAGAGCCTGAACTAAACGAATTCATCAGCAAGTCAAATTCATTGTCACATTTTGCTGCTTAGGGAATATCCCTTTATTTTGTTAATATTCTTCTTCTTCATCGCTGTTTAGGCTTATTTACTAGCCTGTTCCTGCTCCAAATTGGTGTTGTTTCCTTCTTTTCTTTGGTCTTCCCAAACTTCTTCTTCCTCGTAGTGAATAACTGTATGCTGCTTTTGGTACTCTATTCTCAGTCATCCTTGCCAAGTGTTCTTTCCGGTTTGTTCTGTATTTCTCTATTGTTGTGTTTAATTTCTCTACTTTTAGTTGTTGTGTTATGTTTTTTGTCGGTTCTTTGATATCTTTCGTTAATTAAATTCTATATTTTCAGTTTATCTGCGAGAAAAACATGTCAGCCGTTAGAGCGATTTTTAAATTTCGTCTTTTTGGTAACACATCTCGAAACTTGCAATTAACTGGTGGCCTATATAACGCCTGCGATAAAACATTTCCTTTAAATTGCTGGTTCAATAGAGACAAAAAGTTGGAATGTACATTTAATAGTGGAGTACAGACTAAGGCATTCGATGATTTTTGTCTCATGAGTACCAATAGTTGTACTTAATGCAATTTTTATCGTGTTTTCAAATATGTATTCGGAATTTCTCCATCAGTTTTTTTTATTTCAATTTCAATTAATACATTTAAATAATTATCTTTTTTTAAAAAAATAGATTTCTTCCCGGAAAATCTTAGCGCAGCGAGCGATGAGCACGGGGAACACTTTCATGGAAAAGAGATATCGAGGCAAATGGAATCCTAATATGCTGGCCGATTATTGTTGGAACATCAAGAGGGATGCTCCACAGGCGAAATATAGCAGAAAATCGTCATTTCTTACTTTCTAAGTGAGTCCGAATGTTCGAATATTGTGTAGTTACGAATGTAGAAAATATTAAAGTGTTTGAAATCATAAATTCCTGTCTCTCGGGAACCTTGCGTGATGGAGAAAAACCGATATCATATTTGAATTCAGGAGAAAAAATACTATCAGAATCACTTTTTTTTCTGAGACAAAAAAGTTTATTTTTTGTTGCTTAGTGTAATGGCAACACTGTTGTAAATCAGCTATCCTAGCGGTGGCCATTGTAAGCTTGTAGTATATTGTTGAGCAGTCGTTGTATAAATCTATAGTAATAATTTGTGAATACATTCACTATTTCCTACGTTTAGTTAAGTAATACCAACCTAAAAAGATGTTCAGTAGATTTTTTTAGATGGTGGAATGGGAAAGTACTCGAACATTCACCAATTTCAAAATACAAGAGCCTTTGTGACTATAATTTATTCTCAAAGATCAAAGAAGTCCTACGATGCATTCAATTACAATCAAGAGTTGATGTCCAGAAATCTGTAGATTGATCAGATGAAAGTGATCCAGAAATGGTGCTGCAGATGGAGTGCACCAACTTCCAAAGATTTGGCAACGTGTAGTTGACTTGGCGAGAGACTAAAAATGAAGTTCGTAACCCATTTTTTTTTATATTATAGCAGTGTCGCCATCACTTATCGAATGCCCTAGTAGAACATACTCATAAAAGGAAAAGACGATTACAGTGCTGCTGTACTGTGTGGGCTTCGTACTTTGGCGTTTCTCAAGAAGGAGAAGGTGTCATTAAAAATACATGAACAGTGAAAGAGGCCGTTGAAGAGATTTGAAAATCCGCACAAAAATCAGTAAAGTAAAACCAACTTTTTTTTATTTCTATAATTTTTTTATCGTCTTAAAACTAATATGGTTTGACTCGAGTCGTTTACGTTTATGCTATTATTGCTCTTGCGAAAATCAGCTGATATTGCGTTGGCTTTTTTTTTATAGCAGGCCTGATTTTATTATCTAAAATCCCGTTTTCAAGTGAAGAACGCCTGGTCATTATATGACAAAGAAGTTGAGGAAAATCCATTTTTTAATTTTATGTCTAAATACGAGGCCCAACAATGTTATATATGTGTGTGTATATATTTGGATCATTATGGGTTTTATTTGTCCTTTCCTTCTTTTTTCGACATTTTTTGGCACTTTGGTCCTTTTTTAGCGTCTTTTTAGGTGTTGACTGCTTTTTTTTTAACTTTACCTTTTTTCTATTATATGTATATAAGTTGTATAGCCTAATTATGCTTCTCTGGCATGGGTTCCCTGAAGTAGTCCCCGCCCGGAGAACCGAATGGGGGACTATTTGACCTCCGGAAAATTTTACCCCAGATGAACCCATGTCCGCATTTCTTGACGGTTGTATTTTTACGGTGAAAGATCGTCACTATTTCGCCCAAGGTACTTTTTTCGTCTGGCTTATCACCTTCGACCAGTCCGGCATGGGTAACCCTATCGGCAGCAATGCTACCGCCGGCATAGCTCTCAGGATCATTTAAGCACGCAAGCCACTCCACCACGACAAGGTAAAGATAGTGTAGGAAAGCCAGAGGGAAGACGCCCAGTTGGTAGACCAAGAATGAGGTGGGAGAACAACATTAACTATGATTTGAGGGAAGTAGATTATACAGGGAATGATTGGAAAGCATTAGCTCAGGATAGGGATGTATGGATAGCTTATGTCCGCGCGGCCATGAACCTTCGGGTTCGATAGTGCCAGTGAGTAAGTAAGTAAGTAATTATGCTTCTAGCCAAATATTCCTCTAATTTTTCTATTTTGAATATCAATTTATTTCTTCAGGATGTTCGCTGAATTTTTTGTAGGCGAATAAAAAATCGTTCATTCTAAATTCTCCAAGAACTTTTTTTAATGAACACAGTATTTCTTTTTCAAACAATGTTGAATTAAAAAATATATATGAAGTACTCGTATAAAAAAAGAAGCGTTTCAGCTAATTATTTTCGCAGTATATGTTGCATATCACTAGAATGTTTTCTTTTTAAATATTATTTTATTATAGCCTATTAATTAAAAATGCAGTTGAAATAGAAATTATTCAATGTGAACTGCCTTTTTACGTCTTTTTTCTGTTCTCAGGATATCTTTACGCCTTTCTGAAGATCTTTTATAGACATTTTACAAATCTTCAACTTCTGAGCTCTGATATTCACCAATTGACAACTTTTATTCTCCACTCAAAATAGTAATTGAATCGCTGAGTTGAAAAGGGAAGAAACTCCACTTTAATGTTACTCACGGGCATTTATCAACGCCCACCCTGTATATTTTGAAACCTACTCAATTTTTTATTAATATCTCTCACTTTTTAAACCCTTAAATTGACAACGCATTCTACAGGATGCATCAATTAATTTAATTTATTTAATATTCATAATAAAACAGAAAAGAAACAAAAGAGTGGAAATTTCTTAAATACAGGATGATTCACAATAAGTATTAGAGACTTCTGTGGGTTGTAGAGGGGACTTAGTAGATAAAGTTTTGATAAGGGGCCCATGTCTGGAAACGTACCATTTCGATGTAAAATAAGTTTGAAGATCGAAACACAATGGGCTTATATCGTGTGTCTTATGTTTCGGAATAAGTATTACAGACTTCTAGGAGTTTTACTACACCTGACGAGACGGAAAAAGATCTTCTTGCACGAATTATGGCGGCAGCAGAAACTATTGAGTACATACCAGGTCTTGCATGACGTGTGTATGAAAACATGCGTGGCAGGTACACTTTGTACAACGAACAACACGTGGAACCACACTTGTAGTACAACCCCTAGAAGTCTGTAATACTTGTTCTGAAACACAAGACACCGAACAACCCGATATCAACCCATTGTGTTCCGATATTCAAACCTATTTTTCTATTTTTCATCAAAATAGTACGTTTCCGGGCATGGGTCCTTTATCAAAACTTTATTCTCAGTCCCCTCTACAACTCCTAGAAGTCTGCAATACTTATTGTGAATCATCCTGTATATATATAAAAATGAATGATTGTTTGTTTGTTTGTTCGTACTTTATGCGGGGCCATACCGTTGATCCGATTGTGATGGGGTTTTTTGCAAAATATTGAGGAAATTCCCGGGATGAACATAGGCTATAAGAGAGTTGTGATACTCAACTCCTACACCCTTAAAAATCGCCCTTTGAAGTGAAAAAAAAACTTTTTTGACGCTTAAAATGGCTTACGCTGCCTAAACCATAACAAATACACAAAATTAATTTACACAGAATTGAATATTTCAAAAAACTCTACAAAAAAGTCCGCGATAGCTTATGTTTCTCTTTTACGAATAACTCACAATAACCATTTTTGTCTTTCATTGATGCCAAAAAGATCGGGATAAGTAGATTCCCGGGCAAGCAGAGCAGCAGCACGGATAACTCAAATTAACGAATTTTGTCTTTCAACTCATTTATGCCAAATACATCGGGATACGCTGATTCCCGGGCAATGCCGGGTAATCAGCACGGGGGTGTCTAATAATAATAATAATAATAAATATAAATTTAATTAATTTTTCTTTTACTTATTCAACTAAACGCAAAAACACATTTTCATTTATTTAGGCGTAGCAGCGCACGCCGGGTATTAGCTAGTGTATTATACAAGTTAATTAATCCATCCCTATAGAGGAACTTCGGGTAATCTGGACCCCACTTTTGAATTTATCGTTTTTCTTCTTTTAATCAAAGGATGTGAATTTTGTTTAATTACAGTGATTATCGTTAGTGTTGTAACTATGGAACAGCATTTTTATTTTATTCAAATAAGGAAACATGTTAATAATTTATAAACTTTTTTACATTACAAGAAAGGCCCACTTTAACCTCCATATTCGGATAAATTGGACCCCAGAGTCCACCTTAGCTTTTAGCCTATATTTAAGTTAATTTACTCTGTTAATTTATACAGACAGGCACAGATTAATCTGAAAATATTTATGGTTGAACATAATTAGAAGCGTTAATATGTATTTAATGTTTTTAAAAATTATTGTTGATTATAACATTCACACATCATTCAACTGAAGAAAGCGACGGTCTTTGGGTTTAGTAAAATTACAAAGATATTACATAAAATTAATTAAGTGAATGGTTTTTACAGACTATTTAACTCATGTCCCAAATGTGACTCAATGGCCAATCACGTTTTCAATGATTTCTGTTTTACAACCAATCAGAGTCGTGTTTCACGAAATATTTATCAGTGTTATAATTACCATGTTAAAGAAGGCTCCTCCTTTCTAATATTCTGAACAGGTTCAACCATTATTTTGCAGTGACTGACTCTATAAGAAATACGGCTACCAGATTGTATATATAGTGCATGAATGTCAACGCAATTTATTATATATGTAGCAATTTATTATACCACCAAAAAAAAGAAACCACTGTTTTGCATTTCTTAAATGTATTTTTTCCCAGGTAACAATCCAGAAAAATATAATTGTCATATTTACATCATACATCAGAAATGAATTAATATACAGTTTGATGTGTTTCATTTTTTTTCCACTAGAGAGCATTCTTAACAATATTGCGTTCCTTTGGCAATAAATAGTATGATCTGGTAGCAGTGATAAACAAAAGAAGCAGATGAAGCGTGTACCTATTGTTTCTAATTTGTTTTCAAACATCGCCGTTTACATTAAATATTTTAAAATAACTGTAGTTAAATAATGATTTGCGAGTAAACAGCTTAATTTTATTCGTTAAATAGTCCTAACAAATGCCACTCTTGATTTCCAAATTCTCTAGATAAATTGGAAATCACTCGTGGCATTACTTATGATAACATCCCCATTGATAAAACGTACGTATTTTTGTAAAGTGGATCCAGGTCCTCGTGTAGGGCCCATATTAACTAAATTCCTTTGTTATGTTAAATTATTTTATACAGCCACCATGTCACATAATATCAAACCAAACCCGTCAGTATATTAAAACAGCATCTACATAATATAATATATTTAGGAGCTTTTTTAAACATTTGTAATATTTAATAGCAGATATTAAGAATTGATTCTGTCCACCGCTGTGGTCTCGAGGTAGCGTGTTACCTTGTCACGCAGCGGGCCCGGGTTCGATCCCCGGTCGGGACAGTTTTTCTGGATGAGGTTTTTATCGGAGTTTTTCCTCACCTGTAAGACAAATGTCAGGAAAACTTTAAGGCCCAAACGGTCCCCGAAATCATATGGCCATCGCAATCCTCATCATTCATATTCATCTTAGATTAAGCTTAGGATTAGGGACTCTCCTGGTACACCATTATCATCATCATCACCCATCATATCATCGGGGCAACGTAACCCCGCCTTCCAGGCGCCCCAACCTCAGAGTGGGTTACAAGTACGCCATGCCAGGAGAGAAACCAAGAATGCCGAAAGACAAACCTGGGGCATTTGAAAAAAAAAAAATGATTCTTAGCTTGAAAAACTTTTAAAGTGGTCATTTTCATAAATATCACAAATAATCCTTCTTCGCACAAAAAAAAATAAAAGAAACTGGCCTTGAACCCGTCAAAGTTGATGAGCGAAAGAAGTTAAAATATTTTCTGTTCGAGGGCAGCACCAATTAAAGAAGATATTAACAGGGTCCACTCAAAAAGAAGGGTCCACATTACCCGAACTTCCATATAAATATATACATATGTTGTAATTTAGTCTGCTTGGAGATAACGGACTATACACACACGTAAAGCTAGATATGAGAGTCCAGCTAAGCGGTAGGAGGGAGAACACTGTAAAAAATGCACCAACCCTTTCCCGTTGCTGCAGTTAATTAGTGAGGGCGTGGCTATTCACCATAGCAACCGAGGTTCGAACTCCGGTCTTTATGTTAGCTCTTGCAGTCCACGATAAAGCCCCCTCCCTTTTTCGAACCAAATGATCCTACACGTAAGATCCAACTTGCATTCATAGTACTCCCCTTCATTTGTTTTACTAGTGCTTTGGCCTCTTTTTTTACCAAGTAAAACTGCGTTTAAAAATAAATGGACTTGCATATACCTTATTGTCGTAAAACTATTCTTTTTCGTTATTTATATTTGATAGACCTATATAATTTAATAATATTTATTATTTTTTATTTGTTTAGTCCTTTAAATTATATATATATATATATGTTATAATTAAATATTTAACACTGAGCAATGCAAGCTTAATATGGATGATAAGAAAAATAAATGCCTGGACGGGATTCGAACCCGGATCTCTGAGTCTGTACCTCAGCGTGATATCCATTACACTACCAGGCGAATCCAATTCAAACGCTTATTTTTTTATATATGTATTATATTCTCCATTATTACTAGATGTCGCGAGAACTCTGTCTTCACTGCCATCTAGTAGCTGACTATAACAAGTAAGCAAATTAAAGAGAATTTTTTACTTTATAGCAGTGACGCTTTATAGATGTTATAATTAAATGTTTAACATTGAGCAATGCAAGCTTAATATGATATGATAAGAAAAATTAATGTCTGGACGGGATTCGAACCCGGATCTCTGAGTCTGTACCTCAGCGTGATATCCATTACACTACCAGGCGAATCCAATTCAAACGCTTATTTTTCTTATATATGTATTATATTCTCCATTATTACTAGATGTCGCGAGAACTCAGTCTTCACTGCCATCTAGTAGCTGACTATAACAAGTAAGCAAATTAAAGAGAATATTTTTACTTTATAGCAGTGACGCTTTATAGATGTTACAATTAAATGTTTAACATTGAGCAATGCAAGCTTAATATGATATGATAAGAAAAATGAATGTCTGGACGGGATTCGAACCCGGATCTCTGAGTCTGTACCTCAGCGTGATATCCATTACACTACCAGGCGAATCCAATTCAAACGCTTATTTTTCTTATATATGTATTATATTCTCCATTATTACTAGATGTCGCGAGAACTCGGTCTTCACTGCCATCTAGTAGCTGACTATAACAAGTAAGCAAATTAAAGAGAATATTTTTACCTTATAGCAGTGACGCTTTATAGATGTTATAATTAAATGTTTAACATTGAGCAATGCAAGCTTAATAGGCTATGGTGTGATAAGAAAAATAAATGTCTGGACGGGATTAGTACCCGGATCTCTGAGTCTGTACCTCAGCGTGATATCCATTACACTACCAGGCGAATCCAATTCAAACACATACATCCCGTCCATGCATTTATTTTTCTTATACCATATTAAGCTTGCATTGCTCAATGTTAAACATTTAATTATAACATCTATAAAGCGTAACTGCTATAAGGTAAAAATATTCTCTTTAATTTGCTTACTTGTTATAGTCAGCTGCTAGATGGCAGTGAAGACCGAGTTCTCGCGACATCTAGTAATAATGGAGAATATAATACATATATAAGAAAAATAAGTGTTTGAAATGGATTCGCCTGGTAGTGTAATGGATATCACGCTGACGTACAGACTCAGAGATCCGGGTTCTAATCCCGTCCAGACATTTATTTTTCTTATCACACCATAGCCTATTAAGCTTGCATTGCTCAATGTTAAACATTTAATTATAACATCTATAAAGCGTCTCTGCTATAAGGTAAAAAAAATCTCATTAATTTGCTTACTTGTTATAGTCAGCTACTAGATGGCAGTGAAGACCGAGTTCTCGCGACATCTAGTAATAATGGAGAATATAATACATATATAAGAAAAATAAGTGTTTGAAATGGATTCGCCTGGTAGTGTAATGGATATCACGCTGACGTACAGACTCAGAGATCCGGGTTCTAATCCCGTCCAGACATTTATTTTTCTTATCACACCATAGCCTATTAAGCTTGCATTGCTCAATGTTAAACATTTAATTATAACATCTATAAAGCGTCTCTGCTATAAGGTAAAAATATTCTCTTTAATTTGCTTACTTGTTATAGTCAGCTACTAGATGGCAGTGAAGACCGAGTTCTCGCGACATCTAGTAATAATGGAGAATATAATACATATATAAGAAAAATAAGTGTTTGAAATGGATTCGCCTGGTAGTGTAATGGATATCACGCTGACGTACAGACTCAGAGATCCGGGTTCTAATCCCGTCCAGACATTTATTTTTCTTATTCACACCATAGCCTATTAAGCTTGCATTGCTCAATGTTAAACATTTAATTATAACATCTATAAAGCGTCACTGCTATAAGGTAAAAATATTCTCTTTAATTTGCTTACTTGTTATAGTCAGCTACTAGATGGCAGTGAAGACCGAGTTCTCGCGACATCTAGTAATAATGGAGAATATAATACATATATAAGAAAAATAAGTGTTTGAATTGGATTCGCCTGGTGGTGTAATGGATATTACGCTGAGGTACAGACTCAGAGATCCGGGTTCGAATCCCATCCAGGCATTTATTTTCTTATCATACCATATTAAGCTTGCATTGCTCAATGTTAAACATTTAATTATATATATATATATATATATATATATATTTCCTTCCTCGTTTTCTTTCGTTTACACAGTTCTTCCTTTTTGTTTACCTTTGTTAACCTTTTTATCTAATTCATACATACAACACAAGACAGGACACACACCCAGACCCAAGATGGAGACTTAAAATCCCCTACCCCGCCGGAATCGAACCACGGTCGCCAGAGTGGAAGGTAGGGGCTCTACCGACTACGCCAAGGCGACGGACTTGATATTAAATACATCTCATAAATAGTTTTATTTTAATTTTTTTTCGTATTTTCTACATTGAATTTTTCATCATCATCCGGTATCATTACAGCTGCGCCGTCTTCCGGAAACCAATCGCCATTCCTCTCATCCATCCATTGATCTTCCTCCAATCCTCTGATAATAA
Source organism: Diploptera punctata (assembly GCA_030220185.1). NCBI lineage: Eukaryota > Metazoa > Arthropoda > Insecta > Blattodea > Blaberidae > Diploptera > Diploptera punctata. The sequence continues at coordinate 115,046 of JASPKZ010010281.1, read as the reverse complement.
TAATAGCCGCTTGCACACGTTTTATCCAGGTTTTCTTTGGTCTTCCTTTCTTCCTCCTTTCCATTGGGATCCATTCCATAATAAGTTTAGGCAATCTTTGGCTGCTCTGGCATTCTTTTGACATGGCCATACCACTGTAATCTTTTCTATAATGTCCGGCTCCTCTTGTACACCCATAATTTCCCTTATTTCTTTATTTTGTATTCTATCCATTCTAATTTTTCCAGCTGATCTTAAAACATCCATTTCTAAACATAAATTTCTTTTCATTTCCCTGATAGGAATTTGCCAGACTTCAGCACCATATGTTAAAATGCTCTGAATTATGGTTTCATATATTTGTAATTTTCTATTTTTTATAATATTTTTGCTCCACCAAACAGAGTTTAAAGCATTTATTGTTTGTTTTGTTTGTGCGATTCTATTTTTAATTTCCACTGTGTTGAATTTTTTATTCGTTAAATTTAAAGTAAATGGAACCAAGCTATAAGGTAACTGAATTAATAAAAATACATTCAGAGTTAAATGTCAATAAAAAAAAACAAATAAAAATAAACATTCATCTATCACTTCGAGTGACAGAACATCAAAGTGCTTTGTATTTTATGAGAAAGGTAGCAAATCCAACATTTTTTTAAATGTGAGATTTTTCATATTTTTGTTGCAGAAAAATAAATGTGGCACATTCTGTCAATTAGTTTCTAGTACATAGAGAAAACATTCCAACGAAGATAAATATGCTAGAGGAAATCGCAATCCTAAGAGAAATCGACCAACAACCGATTCTCAATGAATACACACCCAGTCCACACAATCCTCTGTACAAAATTCTCACAACCAAGTCAGTGCTTCAACAAGGGTCAAAAAGTACGGACCTAATGCATTCTGCTGATGGTGGGACTAGTCCCGAAAGGCCTACAGAGTTTTAAAACAACTTAAGTTGAGGAGACGGACCTACAAGGTAACTATTTTATAGTTTTTAACCGTACATTATATTACTGTGAATTAGTATCTTACTTGGTTCATAGATGGCATAAACATTCTGGTAGCAGGTTGTATCTTATTTGCAGGACATGAAGAAATACTTAAGGAACTATATATAGGTTGAGCTCAAGTATTTCAAATTTGGGGTTCGTTCTTTTTTGCAGAGTTGGATACTGACGAGTGGAAAAGAAAAATAAAACTTTAGGCAGAGAAAGATGATCTACTTTTATAAGATTAAAACATTAAAACATAAAGAAATATGTCGTAATGTCATACATAGGCCCACTTTCAAATAAAATATCTAAACACTTTAAAAAGTTGAACATTAATGTGGCATTTAAACTAATAAAACACTACAAAATATAATAAAAAACAATAAACCAAAACAAAAAAAAGAAAAATTATCAGATGTATATAAATTGAAGTGTGGCACATGTGACAATGTCTACATAGGACAAACTGGTAGACCTTTTATCTCTCGGAAAAAGGAACACATGAGAGCATATAAACAGATATTTAGAAAATTCAAAATATGCTAACCACCTATTCCAATTTAATCATTGTTTCGATCCAAATTTTGAAATTTTACATATTTGTGATAAGGGTAAGAAGTTAGATCTTTTGGAGGCTGTAGAAATTAATACATTTAAAAGTAGTAAAAATCTGTTAAATTCTCAACTTGATTTGAATGAATCCCCTTTGTTAAATTAAAAAATTTAAATAAATATTGTTGTATTGTTGCTTAGATCAGTTGGAACACAATTCATAATTTGTTAACATGTCTGAAGAAGGTACAGTGTACCGAAACAGCTATCACTGAATTATATAATAAATATGAAAATCAAATAAAACTACGTTTTATTTTTATTTAATTAATAAATATGGATTTTCATCAAGTAAACACCAACTCAATTGATTATTTTATAAGATTCATGATGTGTTCCGTTGAGGTATTATTCAAAATTAAAATATAAAATTATGGAATATTCTCCTGAAAGGACCGTCTCCTAAACTTAATTATTTAACTATAGCGCTTTCGGGACTTGTCCCATCATCGGCAGGATTAAAAAATCAAGTTCTTATGAACATTTTTGGACCAAAGAGAAATGAACAGACAGGTGAATGGATAACACTACATAACAGTGAGTTATATGATGTTTATAGGAAGCCAGATATAATAAGAACAGTAAAGTCTAGTAGGCTGCGGTGGGCAGGACATGTGGCACGAATAGTGAATGAGAGAGAGGCATGAAAGCTTCTTGTAGGAAATGGTAGACAAAGAATGAGATGGGAGAATAACATTAACCATGATTTGAGGGAAGTAGATTATACAAGGGATAATTAGAAAACATAAGCTCAAGATAGGGATGTATGGAGAGCCTACAGTGAGTTACTTAGTTATTATTATTAACTAACTTTTACCTGCGTGCGCTGCTACGCAATAAATGAAAATTATTGTGATTTTATGTTTAGTTCAATAAGTAAGAGGAAAAATAATTATAAATTTACATTTTTTTCATACCCCGTGCTGATTACCCGGCGTTGACCTGGAATCTACTGATCCCGATCTTCTTGGCATAAATGAGCTGAAATACGAAAATTAACGTATCTCTTATGATTAGTTGAATAAGCGGGTGTTGTATGGTTAACGTCGCAAAAAAATTTCAATTTAATTTCTTATGCTACTGATGCACTAAACACTTTTAAACACGTTTAAAACATTTTGCAACACTTTTAAACAGGTTTTAAACACCTTCGAATGTTGCAACGATCTTTTTTTTATATTTATATATTTACGTAAAACATGATCATCCTACATTCTTCCTTGCTACTTTCTGCTATTTTCCCTCCTCTTCCTATGTTGTTCCAACGTTGCCACCAACAACCCAACATACTCGAGATGTTGCCAACATAATTTCCACGTTCCTTGGATTTCACCTACGTTAGAGTAATTGATTTGTGTTACAGTAATTGATTTAGGTTTGGTTAGCTTTTAGGTTCCTTGCTTTTTAAATGTGATTTGATACGTAAAATAAATGTCCTCTTCATATCTGTTATTCTATGAAAAATTCAAAATATCGGACGGTTACCACGTAAAAGCATATTTCCACTAGTTCATTTTTAGACAAGTTCTGGGAATTTTGTGTCAATGTTGGTCATACTGATTTCACATACATATACCGCCAACTGCTGGAGGTTGCATTTATCTTTCTGGGATTACATGGAGCACTAGCGCATGCGCACTGCGATTCTATAGAACTTAGAAGAATTTTCTTGCGACGCTAAGTGTAGCATATCCGAATAAGCAAAATGAAAAATAATTATAAATGTATATCCTAATTATTTTAAGATTGCCCGTGCTGATTACCCAGTGTTGTCCGGGAATCTACTTATCTCGATCTTCTTGCGTAAATGAGCTAAAAGGCAAAGTTCGTTATTGTGAGTTATCCGTAAAACAATACCCGCCATGTGCTGCTATGCGTGCACAGGTATCTACGTACTTGTCTCGATCTTCTTGGCAACAATGAAACAAAAATGGCAATAGCGAGTTATATGAAACATATGCAGACTTTTTTGTAGAGCGTTTTGAGATATTCAATCCTGTGTACATTAATTTTGTATATTTGTTATGGTTTAGGCTGCGTAAGCCATTTAAGCGTCCAAATAGCTACTTTTTTCACGTTTTCCACTACAAAGGGCGATTTTTAAGGGTGTAGGAGTTGAGTATCACAACTCTCTTATAGCCTATATTCATCCTGGGAATCTCCTGAACATTTTGCGAAATGCCCCATCACAATCGGATCAACGGTAATGGCCGCGCATAAAGTACAAACAAACAAACATTCATTTTTATATATTAGAATATTAATAAATGTATTTAATAAATAAACTTATAGAAACTAATGTTTTTTTACTCTACCGTGTTAAGAATGGAGTGAGGCAATTTAAAACTAATGAAATATTCCAATAGGGGATGAGGGGTGCAACTAATCGAGGGGTAGAGGGTTAAATCTCTCCCTGTTGTGGTCATTGTCGTGCAATTAATTTCACAAATGACATGAATAAGCAGGAATGTGAGCAGGTTTTTGCCATTGATCCCATAGATGGGTAATTGAGCAGGAAGTCCTGGGTTCAAAACAATGCATGTGCTTTCTGTATATCGCAGCAGGAGTCCAGTGCAATCGCACAGCTATCATTTAATCATCCACAGATATCGGTGACGTTAACTGCGATAAATTTACTTGTTTTAAAACAATTGACAATCTACGGCTTCGTATCATAGAAGCTTCCATTATTATTATTATTACTAATGCCATTTTAAAATATAGAATATTACATTTGAGAAAGTAAATAGTTTCACATACCTTGGAGTTTTAATAATTTTGTATTATATAAAACTTTCCTCATTACAGGATTGCCACCAGGACAAAGTGATACAGACAATTAATTTTCGAAATCGATTAAATACATTTTGTAAATACATTAAAATATTCAAGTTGTAATAGAAGTATATTCTATAAAGTAGACATTTTGTAAAGATGGTTTCTTAAAATTTAAATTGACCTTCTAATGGCAGCGATGACAATTTTAGAAAGATACACTCTATCTAAATATAAGGAATTCCAAAATTTAGCAAAGATCATCAATCCGGTGACAGTTATACTATCTAATTGGTATTTATCATAAGTAATGCCACGAGCGATTTCCAAATTATCGATAAATTCACAACTCACGAAGTGAGGAGTGAATTTATCTAGGGAATTTGGAAATCAAGAGGTGGCATTTGTTAGGACTATTTAACGAATAAAATTAGCTGTTTACTCACAAATCATTATTTAAATAGAGTTATTTAAAATATTTATATATTTAATGTAAACAGCGATGTTTGAAAACAAATGAGAAACGATTGGTACGCTTCATTTGCTTCTTTTGTCCATGACTGCAACCAGATCACGTTATTTATTGTCAAAGGATCGCAATATTGTAAGAATGCACCCTAGTGGAGAAATGTATAACCAACGTTATAGGTATTAACAAGCGAATTATGTCAAATCAAGAGTTTCAGAACATTTGAATACTACTACTACTACTACTATACGTATTAATTAGTCCGTCGCCGTGGCGTAGTCGGTAGAGTCCCTACATTCCACTCCGGTGACCCGGGTTCGATTCCCGGCGGGGTAAGGGATTTTAAATCTCCACCTTGAGTCTGGGTGTGTATCCTGTCCCACCACTAATGCTCAATTAAGTGCACATTTCCTAATAAAAAAAATATTAATTAATTTGATGTCCTATGATGTAAATATGTCAATTATATTTTTCTGCAACGTCATTTCCTGGAAAATAATTCGTTTAAGAAAGCACAAAGTGTTTTTTTTGGTATAATCAATTGGTACAAATGTTTTATATTATCTCCCGCATGCTCTATCTGTTGACATTCATGCACTATATATACAATCTGGTAGCCGTATTTCTTAGGGAGTCAGTCACTGCAAAACAATGCTATGACCTATTCAGAATGTTAAAAAGGAGGAGCTCTCTTTAATATGATAAACTTTACTTTATAAATTCGAGGCGAAACACGGCTGTGATTGGTTGTAAATAAAAAATCATTGTAATGTGATTGGTCATTGACTCGCATTTGGGGCATGAGTTAAAATCGTCTTTGTAATAGTCAATTGTTGGCTCATATATGGCTTTCTTTTCAGAGTCAACTTCCTCAGGTTGGTCACTATGAGTCTCAAAACGGATTGTGGGATCTAATATCATACCAATTTTAGAAGATGGTCTAAATGCAATAATGTCTATTCGTCTGTTACTCTATCCATTAGTGGCCACACCATGGACTTCCTCATAAACTGTGTATCCATAATTTCGCAAGGCTTCTGCCATCATGTTTCGAATAGTGTGGTGCCGAATGTTTCTCAGTGATTCCCCAAACGGACAAGCCCCAAGGACGTGTGCAAGGATTTCGTGCTCTCTGCGACAACGTCTACGCACACAGGATATCGTCCCTAGACGTGCCCGGTAAATAATATCCAAAACAATACTTAGGAATAAATAAATAAAATACAAAATGGTAATAAAGGTTATTTTACAATGACTATTTAACTCATGCCCCAAATGGGAGTCAATGGCCAATCACGTTTAAATGATTTCTGTTTTACAACCAATCAGAGTCGTGTTTCACGAAATATTTATCAGTGTTATAATTACCATATTAAAGAAGGTTCCTTCTTTTTAATATTCTGAACAGGTCTGACCATTATTTTGCAGTGACTGAGCCTGTAAAAAATACGGCTACCAGATTGCATAAATAGTGCATGAATGTCAACACATGCCGCATGCGGGAGTTAATATAAAACATTTGTAGCAATTGATTATACCACCAAAAAAAGAAACCACTGTTTGAACTTTCTTAAATGTATTTTTTCCCAGGTAATAATCCAGAAAAATATAATTGTCATATTTACATCATACGACATCACAAATGAATTAATATACAGTTTGATGTGTTTCATTTTTTCTCCACTAGAGAGCATTCTTACAATATTGCGTTCCTTTGGCAATACATAGTATGATCTGGTTGCAGTGATAAACAAAAGAAGCAGATGAAGCGTACCTATCGCTTCTCATTTGTTTTCAAACATCGCCGTTTACATTAAATATATAAATATTTTAAAATAACTATAGTTAAATAATAATTTGTGAGTAAACAGCTTAATTTTATTCGTTAAATAGTCCTAACAAATGCCACTCTTGATAAAGTATTTGAAACACATAGGACCCACTCGGCTACGGCGCTTGACGGAGTTAAGCTCAAAGTAACCTAAAATCAGCATACTTGCAAAGAAAATGCTCAGACAGTGTAGCCAACTTATCATAAAACCAACTTACTAAAAAGTGGACGCTTAAACTAATCAGGTACTAACTCGCCTAAACTATCGCCTATTTTATCAACCTGACTTGCCCGTTTAACATTAACCTGCCCATTTATCACCTTAGCTTGCCGACTAGTATAGTTGGACTCTTGTGAAAGAATCTCCTTATATGTAAGTAAACATGTTGGCAATTGGGTCTAGTGGGAACATGTATTATCACATTGACCAACATGACGCTAAAAGTCACTTATTTTCCGATCGACTCTTCACTGGTGGCACGCTGGCATACAATAGCCGACTTGTTTCTTCACACACACACACGCGCGCACAGGCACACATTTTTACATGTGTATATATATATATATATATATATATATATATATATATATATGGTATGATAAGAAAAATAAATGCCTGGACGGGATTCGAACCCGGATCTCTGAGTCTGTACCACAGCGTGATATCCATTACACTACCAGGCGAATCCAATTCAAACACTTATTTTTCTTATATATGTATTATATTCTCCATTTGTCCACCGCTGTGGTCTCGAGGTAGCGTGCTGCCTTGTCACGCAGCGGGCCCGGGTTCGATCCCCGGTCGGGGCAGTTTTCTGGGTGAGGTTTTTATCGGGGTTTTTCCTCACCTGTAAGACAAATGTCAGGAAAACTTTAAGGCCCAAACGGTCCCCGAAATCATATGGCCATCATCGTCATCATCATTCTTATCATTATCATCATCGTCATCTTTCACCGGTGTGGAAAGCAACGGGAAGCTACCACACCTACAATTCCCTAGTAAAGCTGCAAACATAGCATGGAAATGCTATGATTGCAGTGATGGACCTGCCTTCGGGCAGAATTACTATGGATGGATATTCTCCATTATTACTAGATGTCGCGAGAACTCGGTCTTCACTGCCATCTAGTAGCTGACTATAACAAGTATGCAAATTAAAGAGAATATTTATTTTACTTTATAGCAGTGACGCTTTATCGATGTTATAATTAAATGTTTAACATTGAGCAATGCAAGCTTAATATGGTATGATAAGAAAAATAAATGCCTGGACGGGATTCGAACCCGTGAATATATATGTGAATAAGAAAGCTTTCTTGGGTTTTCCGCGTCTTGGATTCAAGTTCGGTCTCTGGCCACTGATTCCTTGATAATGTGATGTGGGATCATGCCGAAACGTTGGAATCAGTGGCCAGAGACCGAACTTGAATCCAAGACGCGGAAACACAAGAAAATTTTATTATTCATGTTTTTATTATTTGATTTCGTACATCTCAATGATGGATAAATCATATTTGAAGAGAAAAATTATACGCTTAGACCGGACTTGAACCCGGGACCCTTGGTTCTCTAGACCAAGTGCTCTACCAACTGAGCTACCTGAGCAAGTACCGATCTAAACGCAAATCTTTCTCTATATACATTGTAATTCCCATCCACCAAATGTTGTGAAGCCATGCTTCTATCTTGTAAATGGCGGCTCCTTTATTAAGAAGACATATTTGGGAATTATACATTACAGCCAGTACGGCTTTTACCAAGTTTTTATTATTGATTTCGTAAATCTCAATGATGGATAAATCATATTTGAAGAGAAAAATTATACGCTTAGACCGGGACTTGAACCCGGGACCCTTGGTTCTCTAGACCAAGTGCTCTACCAACTGAGCTACCTGAGCAAGTACCGATCTAAACGCAAATCTTTCTCTATATACATTGTAATTCCCATGGCTTCACAAGCATTTGGTGGATGGGAATTACAATGTATATAGAGAAAGATTTGCCTTTAGATCGGTACTTGCTCAGGTAGCTCAGTTGGTAGAGCACTTGGTCTAGAGAACCAAGGGTCCCGGGTTCAAGTCCCGGTCTAAGCGTATAATTTTTCTCTTCAAATATTATTATTCATACTTATATCCGCGAAAATCTTGAACATATATATATATCCACGAAAATCTTGAATATAGCATATGTATATAAGTATGAATATTAAAGTTTTCTTATATATATATATATTGGTTTTCCCTCTTTTTTTTTACACATAGACACAGGGACAGGACACACACACACCCAGACCCAAGGTGGAGATTTAACATCCCCTACCCCTCCGGGAATCGAACCCGGGTCGCCGGAGTTGAAGGGAGGGACTCTACCGACTAGGCCACGGCGACGGCATATTGAAACACGTCTACATTGAGATAACGACAAATCTATAAACAAATAAATTACGGTTGGCGCAACAGCTGGAAGTTGCCAACTCGACCTTATTTTTGACAAGTACCGGCACTCTACATTACTTTGTTAAATATGTCCGATATTAACTCTTTAAATAATTATTTATAGTTTATACCCATACGTTTTAATTATTCGTCATAATAAATATTAATTCATAGTTTTCTATCCAAGGTCCTTCATTGTGAACTCAACATTTTCCAGGATTCTTTCTAGTCTGGTTTTGAGGTTGTACACATGTAAGTTTTAAATTTTCTTTCCTTTCTTATTCTTTATCGTGCCACATGTTCTCCCCATCACAGAATATCAGACTTAACTATTTTTTTTATTACATCTGATTTCCTATAAACATCATGTATCTCAGCGTTACGAAGTCTTCTCCATTCGCCTGTCTGATAATCTCTCTCTTTTATCCAAAAATATCCTAAGAACATTGTTCTCTCACTGGCACTCTCAAACTCCGGACATTCAATATCATACGGGCATAAACTCTCCTTACATCCGTATCATGAACGTTTTCAATAATTATCATAAGTAATGCCACGAGTGATTTCCAAATTATCGATAAATTGACGACTCACGAAGTGAGGAGTGAATTTATCTAGAGAATTTGGAAATCAAGAATAGCATTTGTTAGGACTATTTAACGAATAAAATTAAGCTGTTTATTCACAAATCATTATTTAAATATAGTTATTTTATAATATTTATTTATTTAATGTAAACGGCACTGTTTGAAAACAAATGAGAAACGATTGGTACGCGTCATTTTCTTCTTTTGTTCATCACTGCAAACAGATCATATTATTTATTGCCAAAGAAACGCAATATTGTAAGAATGCACTCTAGTGGAGAAAAAATGAAACATATCAAACTGTATATTAATTGATCCATATTTGGTTCGTCTTCCGGGCTTATAGGCCGTGGTCCGGTGTTTTCATACTCGACGTTTCGTCTACTGCTGCGGTAGACCTCATAAGGAGATTCTGCGTGCTCTCTGTGAACTCTCAACAGTCAGCTGCAGACTTTTTTTCAATAGTCTCCAGCTCACTGTTGAGGAGTTCACAGAGAGTACGCAGTATCTCCTGTTGAGGTCTACCGCAGCAGTAGACGAAACGTCGAGAATGAAGACAACCGGACCACGGCCTATAAGCCCGGAAGACGAACCAAATATGGATCAAACCTACAATTATATGTATATTAATTCTTTTCTGAAGTCCTATTTTGTAAATATGACAATTATATTTTTCTGGATTATTACCTGGGAAAAAATACATTTAAGAAAGTGCAAACAGTGGTTTCCTTTTTTTGGTGGTATAATCAATTGCTACAAATGTTTTTATATTAACTCCTGCATGCGCTATGTGTCGACATTCATGCACTATATATACAATTAGTCAACCGCTGTGGTCTCGAGGTAGTGTGGTGACTTGTCACGCAGCGGACCCGGGTTCGATCCCCGGTCGGGGCAGTTTTTCTGGGTGAGGTTTTTATCGGGGTTTTTCAACCGTAAGACAAATGTCAGGAAAACTTTAAGGCCCAAACGATCACCGAAATCATATGGCCATCATCCTTATCATTATCATCATCCTCATCCTTCACCGGTGTGGAAAGCAACGGGAAGCTACCACACCTACAATTCCGTAGTAAAGCTGCAAGCATAGCATGAAAATGCTATGATTACAGTGAAGGACCTGCCTTCGGGCAGAATAACTATGGATGGATATACAATTAGGTAGCCGTATTTCTTAGAGAGTGGGTCACTATGACCTATTCAGAATGTTAAAAGGGAGGCACTTTCTTTATTATGATAATCTTTAGTTGGTAAATTTTAGGCGAAACACGACTGTGATTGGTTGTAAATAAATATCATTGAAATGTGATTGGTCATTGACTCCCATTTGGGGGCAAGAGTTAAATACTTACTTACTCATTGGCACTATCGAACCCGTAGGTTCATGGCCGCGCGGACATAAGCTCTCCATACATCCCTATCCTGAGCTAATGCTTTCCAATCATTCCCTGTATAATCTACTTCCCTCAAATCATAGTTAATGTTGTTCTCCCAACTCATTCTTGGTCTACCAACTGGGCGTTTTCCCTCTGGCTTTCCTACAAGAAGCTTCCATGCACGTCTTTCATTCCCCATACGTGCAGCATGTCCTGCCCATCGCAGTCTACGAGACTTAACTGTTCTTATTATATCTGGCTTCCTATAAAGACCATGTAGTTCATTGTTATGTAGTCTTCTCCATTCACCTGTCTGTTCATCTCTCTTTGGTCCAAAAATTTTCCTAAGTACTTTATTCTCAAATACTCGTAATCTCCTTTCCTCCCTTAAAGTAAGAGTCCATGTTTCGCACCCACATAATATAACTGATAGAATAATAGTTTTATATATTTTCAGCTTAAGTTTTTTGAAAGGAGTTGGGACATCAAAAGTCTCTGCAATGCATAATAGCATGCATTTCCAGAATTGAGGCTATGTTTAATTTCTTTGTGCATCTCATTCCTATTTGTGATTATTGTTCCTAGGTATTTGAAATTAGCCACTTCCTCAAAATTTCCCTCATTTGTCATTAGCTGTCCATTTCCATTATATACTGAATTTCTACGTGTGGTCATATATTTAGTTTTACTGATATTTACTTCCAGTCCCAAGTTCTTAGTGTTACTCAATAGTGTGTGCGTGTTGGCCTTCAGTATCTCCTCGCTATCGGCCAGTAGTACTACATCATCAGCATAAACTAACAGCTTATTAATACCATTTAGTTGTAAGCCTTCGTCATGAGTTAAATAGTTATAAGTAATGCCACGAGTGATTTCCAAATTATCGATAAATTCACGACTCACGAAGTGAGGAGTGAATTTATCTAGAGAATTTGGAAATCAAGAGTGGCATTTGTTAGGACTATTTAACGAATAAAATTAAGCTCTTTACTCACAAATCATTATTTAACTATAGTTATTTTAAAATATTTATATATTTAATGTAAACGGCGATGTTTGGAAACAAATGAGAAACGATAGGTACGCTTCTACTGCTTCTTTTGTTTATCACTGCAACCAGATCATACTATTTATTGCCAATGGAACGCAATATTGTAAGGAGGAGCTTTCTTTAACATGATAATTATAACACTGATAAATATTTGGTGAAACACGACTCTGATTGGTTGTAAAACAGAAATCATTGAAATGTGATTGGTCATTGACTCCCATTTGGGGCATGAGTTAAATAGTCATCTTAACTTTTCTGTGTCCCGCGCCGTAGCCGAGTGGTTAAGGTAAGGTGTGAATAATTCACCTCCTCAAATGATGATTAATGTTATTACTGTGAATAAACACACCCAGATAATTTTCTCACCAGCCGCCCCTGACATGTACGTAATGTCATTTTGTATACTGATGATGACTTGGTAAGGAGGGGGATCTTGGTAGAGAAACAAGCACTTATTACATCGAAGGATAAGAGATGAGTCAACAAAATAGTCTACGTGCTGCACGTAACGCTAAATTCAACCCGATTCATTCACTACTTCTTTATAGACGCTTTAACATCTTACTACTAAAGTAAAATAAATAGTTTTAAAAAACTAAAACAACACGCTTTATATTTAAGTTTACACATCTTTCATCATCAACAACAACAAGGATTAAGCCCAATGGCCTGTTTCGATCTCATTATAGGTTGAATTGGTCCTTCTACACATCTTTCTGTGCTTAAAGTTTTATATTCCTTCCCCACTTGTCTCTATCCATCCACTCCATGTCCTTCTGTTGCCATTCATTTTTTTATTTTTTTGCATCCACGAGCTCCGAGGTCATTCTTTTCTTCTTCTTCCATGTGGCCACCATTCTTATGTTTTTCTGGGTAATCTCTCTTCTTGCATTCGTCGTACATAAACTCCTGGCGCGACAGGCCTAGAAGGCCCTTAGCCTACCAGCCGGCTGCTGCCCTCACATCCACATGTGTCAATCGCAGAGGTAGATGATCAGCCGGTGTTGGGATGACATGTGGTCAGCATGACGAGTCCCCCAGCCGTTATAGCTGGGTTTTCTCAACCTGGAGCCGCTACTTATTGTAGCTACACAAATGCCTCACGATGCTGGGTGGGCACCGGTCCCATACTGGCCGAAATACCATGAGAAAATACCTTCCCCCATGGAGACTCGGACCAGCGCAAGTCCCGTAGCTCTGCGCCAAGGCTTCCTGCCCTAACCACTCGGCTACGGCGCGGGGCATTCGTCGTACATGCTCATATCAATTTAATTTCTTCTATTTTATGTAATCTTGTATTGAATAGGAGCTTGGTACGTAACATTGTTATAGTACGCTACAACCCTACATGCCTCAGTGCAGGGTTTCAAAATATTTGGAGATTCAATAATAGAATAATCATCATCACTCCAGGGATTAGGCAATTGCCCGTTCCGACTTCATAATACATCAGCCCAACGTCTTCTAGGTCTTCCAACATCACGCCTTCCTCTTGCTTGATAATTTCTTGCTAACAATGGATATCTCTCCTTACTCATTCCATCCATGTGATCAATCCATTTCTGTCTGAAATTCGTGACTTTATCCAATAAAGGCTGTACTTTCAATTCTTCTCTTATATCCTCATTTCTTATTCTATCAAGTCTTGTACATCCTTTTACTTGTCTTAGGAACCTCATCTCCGCCATCTGTATTCTAGGAGAACATTTTTTTTCTGTAGAAAAATTTTAAAAAATAGGAAGTAAAAAGATTAAAGTAAATCCTCCTTCTGTCTTTTCACTGGAGCCCAAGTTTCACATCCATACAATATTGTGGGAACTGCCATAACATTATACATTTTTATCTTGGTTTCTTTTCTAATTTTATTTTTGAATGCTCTCTGTATTGTTCCACACATCGTCTGAAATTTATTTATTTTGGAGTCAATATCTCTTTCCACATTGTAGCCAACATCACAGCCCAAATATTTGAAACTAGACGCCTGTTCTATACTTTGATTTTCTAAAATAATTTTGGATCTCACTGGATCTCTTCCTCTAAAAGCCATGGTCTTCGTTTTCCTTACAGAAATCTTTAGATCGTATAATTTACATATTTCATTTAACGCATGCATTGATTTCTGTAAGTCGTCTTCATTTTTCTGTATTATGATTACATCGTCAGCAAATAGAAGATTATTTATGCAGACTTTATTATCCATTCTTATTCCTTAATAGAATAATAAAAATAAAATTCAACTTACTGTACTATTCCAGCGCTGACAGCGTTTTCATGTTGACAGAGCACAAGCACGGACACAAGTAACACTGCCTCGAAGTCCTGTACTTATGATCCGAGACTTGCAGAGCTTGAAACGCAAGACACGAAACTCTACTCAATGTAAACAAGGAATCCAGGTCAAATATTGAATTCCACCTCAACCCATGTATTGTGTCCTTCCTTTTCTATCTTGTTGTGCAGAATAAAGAATGTAATAAGACTCTACTCATAGCTGTTTCGGGTATTCTATGCCACATAACAAACACAAGAAAGGCAAATTTTATTGTAGCCGTGTATTACCAATAAACCTAACCTTATTTTATTTACTGTCGGCCGCGGTGGACTAGTGGTTATGCTCCTTGCCTCTGGTCCAAAGGATCGCGGGTTCAAACCCGGCTGGGGTGGATGGATTTTTTAGGACGGAAAAATCCAAGGAGCAAGTCCTCCGGGAGGGACTTTAAGCCGTGGGTCCCGAGTCTGAAGATTTTCAGGATCGTAAAAAATCCTTAAGCCTGAATGAAAAGGCCTCTAGGCAAAATTTACCGAATTTTCCCGTCCTAGTACTACCTTGGTTTCCTAGATGTCAGTATGAGGCGGAACGCTGACCACGTACCACTCAAAATGACATGTATACGAAAACAAGTGTAACTAAATTAGTATGGTTCAAATTCTTCCCTGTAGGGGGAGAGCGCCTAAATCTCTGTAAAGGGAAAACATGGGCTTACAAAAATTTTATTTACTTTTTTAAATGTTATCAAATATTTCTAATTTCTGTCTTATCTATTATATATGCCTGTTTATTTTTTGTCTCCTTTTCGTTTACACTGTTCTTCCTTTTTTGTTTTTTCCTTTTTGTTAACTTTATTTCATTCTCACATATAGACACAAGGACAGGAGACACACTCAGACCCAAGGTGGAGATTTAAAATCCCCTACTCCGCCGGGAATCGAAACCGGGTGGCCGGAATGGAAGGTAGGGACTACGCCACGGCGACGGACCCTTACGAATATGAACCTACCCCAAGACCTTACGCTCTTCTAATATTGGAGGAGGATGGAAGGTCAATTAGGGCGTGATTAGCAATTATAAGTAATGTGGGTTGTTTATTCATTATCTTATTTGGCGGAGAGGCCCTTTGAAGATGTTAACTTTTACACATGAAGGGCTTAGGGCAATAACATGATAAGCCACATATTGGTTGGTCTCTCTGAGATATACTTACTTACTGGCACTATCGAACCCGTAGGTTCATGGCCGCGTGGACATAAGCTCTCCATACATCCATATCCTGAGCTAATGCTTTCCAATCATTTCCTGTATAATCTACTTCCCTCAAATCATAGTTAATGTTATTCTCCCACCTCATTCTTGGTCTACCAACTGGGTGTTTTCCCTCTGGCTTTCCTACAAGAAGCTTCCATGCACGTCTTTCATTCCCCATACGTGCAACATGTCCTGCCCATCGCAGTCTACGAAACTTAACTGTTCTTATTATATCTGGCTTCCTATAAAGACCATGTAGTTCATTGTTATGTAGTCTTCTCCATTCACCTGTCTGTTCATCTCTTTTTGGTCCAAAACATTTCATAAGTACTTTATTCTCAAATACTTGTAATCTTCTTTCCTCCCTTAAAGGAAGAGTCCATGTTTCGTACCCATATAATATAACTGGTAGAATAAGGATTTTAATGTTTCAAAAAGTTATAAATACTAATTGTGCTGTATTGTTGTTAATACATTGTGTGTCTATATGTTTTAACTCATCACTGGCGCACTTAAAAATGATTGTATGGATATTTCAATACATTTATTTGCTATCATTGTAATAAATTACATTTCTTAACAGAATGTGGCTTATCATGTTACTGCCCTAAGCATATATATAACCCAAGATATTATATATAACTTTCCTCATTAGAGGATTGCCTCAAGGACACTTACTCACTGGCACTATCGAACCCGTAGGTTCATGGCCGCGCGGAAATAAGCTCTCCATACATCCCTATACTGAGCGTAAGCAGTATAAATTTTAGTACGATATCGATAATAATCGATGTGTGGTTCGATAGTGGGTTATCGCTGGCTCTATAAACTCTGGCGCATGCGCACTGTTGCTCTGTAGGACTTTGAAAATATATGAGGTAAATTAAAGTGCAGTTTTTCCGATGTTTACTTCCAGCTCCAATTTCTTAATATTACTCAATAGAATGTGCTTAATGGCCCTCAGCAAAGGAGGTGTGAAATGTTTTATACATGTTTTATCTAAGAGATTTTGTCACATTATTATTCATATGATGAAAGTTAAAAATTAAATTGTACCTGTTGGTAGGTGCCGTCGTCCTCAACTTTGTTAAAATATTGTATGTAAAATTAACTGGAGCGCTTTCGGAAGTTATCTTCCATCTTCTGCAGGTTGAGCTTCCGCTACTCGTTGTTGTGCACGGTGATGTATACTCCAACTGTTTGTAGCAGCAACTGACTTGTTTTTGACGATCTCGTATAATGGGTTTGACTGGGGTGCGTTCTCATTAAGAAGTGAGGTGTTGTTTCCTTTATAATTTCGAGGTCTTCAAATATATTTATCCTATCTGGAATGTTTTCTCGGTGGATTATCGTGAGAGCGTTTTCAATTGTGTTCATTCGATGACCTGCGTTAATGAGATGTTTAGCATAGCTTGATTTATCACCCGCGTGTATGAAATCTTTTAGGTGTTCTTTATATCTTTGTATTAAAATTTCTGCTTGTCCTGCCAATATAAAATTTATTACAATCTTTACATGTTAGTTTGTAGACTCCCTTGTTGTTAAATTTGTTGTGTTCTTCTATGCCATTGTATATTATGTTGTTAAATTTGTTTCTTGTTTTATAAGCTATGTTCACGTTTTATTTATCTTTTTCAAAGTTGTGGCTAGTTTTGTGGTTTCATTTCCTGTGTATGTTAATGTTATCCATGTTTTGTTATTGTTAGATTCTCTTTCAAGTTTTGTTATAACTTATTGTTTGCGTCATTTTTTCTTTTTTGTTTCTTTATAAGCTTATTAATGATTTGTTTGTTGAATCCGTTGCTTTTCGCCATGTTTTTAAGATATTGTAGTTCTTTGTTATAATTTGTTTTGTTCAAGGGTAGTTTTAGCATTCTGTTGATTAAACTATTAAATGTGCTGATTTTATGTTGTTATGGGTGTCTAGAGTTGTTATTAATGGAGAGCATATTATTTTGTGGATTTGCGGAAAATATTTATTTCAAGTTTCTTTATATTGTAATAAAATTGTTATTTATATTCTAATGAACATTTTATAACGTCGATGAGACTGCAAAATACTGTTGCTGCCGTGAAATGTTTTGAGGTTTTAATAAACGCCATTGTAACAATTTTAAACTGAACTTGAAGGCGTAAAAATAGTTGTATATTCAAGGAACGTTGTTGCACAGAAAGTGAAAAAAAAATATTGGATCAGGTTGAGAAAACCAGTTATAACTGCTGGAGGACCCGACATACTTACTTACTCACTGGCACTATCGAACCCGTAGGTTCATGGCCGCGCGGACATAAGCTCTCCATACATCCCTATCCCGAGCCAATGCTTTCCAATCATTCCCTGTATAATCTACTTCCCTCAAATCATAGTTAATGTTGTTCTCCCACCTCATTCTTGGTCTACCAATTGGGCATTTTCCCTCTGGTTTTCCTACAAGAAGCTTCCATGCACGTCTTTCACTCCCCATACGCGCAACATGTCCTGCCCATCGCAGTCTACGAGACTTAACTGTTCTTATCATATCTGGTTTCCTATAAAGACCATGTAGTTCATTGTCATGTAGTCTTCTCCATTCACCTGTCTGTTCATCTCTGTTTGGTCCAAAAGTTTTCCTAAGAACTTTATTCTTAAAAACTCGTTATCTCATTTCCTCCCTCAAAGTAAGAGTCCATGTTTCGCACCCGTGGAGGACCCGACAACTGACCATATTTCACCCCTATACTGACTGGATGATGGTCTATCTCTGCGAAATGTGCGATGTATATCAACTAGAGCAGTGTGGCTCATTCTGGCTGTCGGTCTTCCAACACTCAGCTCGTCGGCAGTACAGTTTACGATGCCCTCTAAGTCTGTGCCCTCCTCATTTAATACCATATCTGCACCGGACTAGCACTACGCCGCCAAATGACATAGAACAAGTGACTAATCCCTGTAATGATAGTCACCACTAATTTAGCTGCCAAGATGTCGAATCGGTTCCACTTTACACAGCAGTGGACGATGCATAGTTATTGTCACAAATAAGTCCAAGTCCACCTCTGTGATTAATACGTGTGAATGTGAGACCAGCAACTGGTTACTAGAGCAAACCCATTTCTTTCTGTCAACAAAGCCACATATATTTTCTAATAAAGTCTTTATTTTCATATTCGTGAAATATTTCAAAATGGTAACATCAAAAGGAAAGAAACAAAATAAAAAACTGTTATAAATGAACTTGCTTTATTCATCACTGTTACAAATCACAATCACTGCGACTAGAGCTTAGCCCATTAACAGTTACTGGCACTTAGCATATTTTCCTTTTTTTTGATATCTAGCTCTTAAAAATTTTATTTTTATCAAAACAATTTCCAAATATGTTTATATAATAAATTCAATACAATGTTCAACCTTCAAATGTTTCATTCTTGATAACAATGAATAAAACAATTGTTATACATTTTATGTATAGTACATTGTTTAAACAATTGAAAAAGAAATAATCACAAACCACAGGAACTTCTTGATGAACGATTCAAATTGGAAAACAAACACAGCATAATATCAAAATGTTCCATGCAATGTGTTTTCAAATTGTGTTTTAATTGTCTGACGACAATGTTATTTCATAATGAACAATAGTTATTGTAACCACACGAAAAAAATATATAAATTCTCGCTAATTTATTACATAATTATGGACTGGAAATCAGGTACTACAAAAATAAATAACAATGTTTACAAAATTTGAATTTGTTCTGATTTAACCCTTAGAAATACCAAGATTCCAGTACTTTTGTTTGTTAAATTTCTTAAGGTCATGTATATAATTTTATAATATATTTCATAATATATATTTATTTTATTTAAATGTTTCATGAAACATTAAATTCTAACATAGATTAAGGGATCTGAAAAAAAAAGTTTATGACGAAAATACTTTTATTATTTTTATTCTGTTGAATAATAAAAGTACCATTTTATAAACTCCTGAAATTCTATCATTTTATTAATGTAGATGAGCAAAATATTGGTATACACTGACCTCGGTTAATCATTCTAACACTGGATGGCGTATTTTATTTATGTTGGCATTAATGCATGAGTAAGAATCAAGATGGCGGCCATCTAACAGCTGATGTCTCTAAATATAGGTCGATATGAAAAATGTAGTTCACAATGGACGTGTTATAGCTAGAGAACTAATTTTAAGGTACAGACATTTACAAAATTATAGCAGATTTCATTTGAATAGTTTAAGATGTATTTTCACACATGAAATGAAGAGAAATAAACAATTTGTTGCACTTTTTGTGAAAATGGAAAATTCCCCGCTTTTCCTTTCTTTTTGACGCTCCATCACATTTTCCCTAACTTTTCTTTGTTTTCAAAAGATTATATAAAAATAGTCCACCGCTGTGGTCTCGAGGTAGCGTGCTGCCTTGTCACGCAGCGGACCCGGGTTCGATTCCCGGTCGGGACAGTTTTTCTGGGTGAGGTTTTTATCGGGGTTTTTCCTCACCTGTAAGACAAATGTCACGAAAACTTTCAGGCCCAAACGGTCCCCGAAATCATATGGCCATCATCCTTATCATTATCATCCTTACCATTATCAATATCACCATCATCCTTCACCGGTGTGGAAAGCAACGGGAAGCTACCACATCTACACAATTCCCTAGTAAAGCTGCAAGCATAGCATGAAAATGCTATGATTGCAGTGAAGGACCTGCCTTCGGGCAGAATTACTATGGATGGATATTAGATGTACAAAGACGCCGACTACCGCCACTATAATTCCGCATGTTAATCATTATCAAGCATTATCGCGGCATCCGCTTTTATAAAAAGGACAACCATCATAGTGAGGCGGTAATAACCTCCATTTCTTATTTATTTACAACAAAAATTATATATGGGCCTACTTAATCAGCAGACGTTTACACTTTTTTCATGATGTTGATAGATATCCTTTATTTACAATTTCATTAGTTGTACATGCATAATATATGCTCCATGCTGACTCACTTGTAAATTCTGCTATTATTTTCACCACATCCTCAATGGCTAATGTACGATATTTTTTTTACTAAACTGTTTGAAAATATTCAAAATAATTTATTCCTCCCCGCTTTTCAATGGTTTTCATTTTGATGCTTAAAAAATTGTATAGGAAAAGCAACCTTTTGAAACAATTGAAATACTAAGGTATTCTGTATTACCATGCGTATGAATTAAGCAATGAAATTATTTTTTTAATGTGTTAAAATTGAAATTATATATTTTAAAATTCTCTCACGTAACTTACTCATGATGTGCTAAATAATATTTTTATTTTATTTATTTGGCATGTTAGAAAGAGAAGGACATTTTCTTACACTCTTAAAGGTAATCGACCATTGAAAACGCAGTCCATACATCTGGCTTGTTACTTTACAACTGGTACTTGGCTCGGAAGAGGTATAGTATATATTATCATTGTTCAACTGTTCCTGTGTGAAACCAAGATAAAAGACAGTCAGATGTCTTACTTCTGATTACATTATTCAACTTTTTGTTTCTGAAATCAAAACAAAAGCAGCCATAACTCTAATTTCTCATTATACTATGCAACTGTTTGTATGTGAAACCAGGACAAAGAAATAATAGTTTAAAAAAACTAAAACAACACGCTTTATTAGAAAACCAAACTAAAAAATAAATAATAGTTTAAAAAAGCTAAAACAACAAAAAAATCCTCCGGGCCGGATTTGAACCAGCGACCTATAGATTACTGAAATTATATACCACTACAGTCCACCACTCTACCAACTGAGCTACCAGAGGATATAATGTTAATTTCTTACAAGGATGGACTAAAAAGTCGGTACGTCCTCAACCTATTATACCGGTCTTTATTTTTTATGTCCTTTGATCCTGGCCAGGATCTAGAAAACAATTATGACATTATTGTATTGTCATTGGTCCTTTACAAGTATACAAAGTTTCAAGTAGATCCAATGTTTTTAAGTGGGTGAAAATCGTGTTGAAAGATTGCGTTACATAGATAGATAGACAGATGCAGGTCAAGCTAATATAAAGCGTGTAAAAACAGTCATAAGTCTAACTTCAAATTATACCACGCTGCAATCTTATCTTTTAGTGCATAAAAATGCTGCCTCTATTTATAAACATATTTGCTAGATCCCTTAACCTAAGTTTTAAAAATATTTGAAAGTAATTCGTGTAAGATAATATATTCATTTAGTAAATATCGTGATAATGCATAGACGAAAAAAAGTTGAACCAAGAACCTTTTATATATCATTGCACACGTCATAAACCATTGTATAGCGAAGATTGGTTTTGATGTCAAAGAAACAAGATTACATAACATGTCTTGATTATCTTCCGCTTATTATTACAAGAACACTTATTTACCATAAAAATAATTTCAAAATCCAACTACATTTTTTTCCAATATCAAAAGCTTCATCAAATCTCCAAAAGTTCAGGATTGTATACCGGGTGTTAAATAACAGAATGCCTTTCTATCATTTATAAATTGTTTCCTCTCTGCTATTTTTATAATAATTAATATGGTACCATATGAGAAAATATCAGCACTTAACTCTGAAGAATAAATTGTTATGATTTATTTCTCTTTTTCTAAGATACACATGTATGATATAATGAAATTGTGTATATTTTGCTAATTTCATTACCTGATTGTACTAATATTTCGTCTCCTCAGAATAACTTTCCCCAAAGTTGATTAAACTTGGTTTAAATTAAACCCAGTATAAGTTTTATACTTGAGTTAAGCTGAATTTCACTTTCCCACATTATTTTAGCATCAAATTACTTTAAACTTAGATTAATGTACATCTAATGAAAATATACTTTGACGCATTGTTGGGCTGGCTTTGAATTTCGCGGGTGACGGCGAAAGTCGGATTTCGCCTTGTTGGTAAAAGACGATTCGTGAGTTGGCGACTATGAGTCGGTTGAGAAATGTCTCTTAATTTAGAAATTCAATTGATAAATTTATTTGTTGAAATTCTTTCAATAACAATTGGCATAAATCTGTGATTAGCCTGTATCTCGATTCTGGAAGATTCAGTCTCTCGGACTTTCTATTCGAGAGTTATCCAGACAGGGATACCACTTACCGAAATAAAAGGACAGAAAGACATTCAATGCATATTAGGGGAAGTATAAAAAAGGTGGCATTAATCTGTTCAAATCTGCCACTTATCTATCTTTCTTCATATTATTATAAAAGGCGGAATATAACAATAGGCCCTTCGTGAAAAAATCTTATTCCATGTTGCCAACAAGTTAGATCATAATTTCTCCAAATTTATTTTTGTATCATCTATAATTGCCCTAAAAATAGGGCAATATATTATAAAGACGAATTGGGGGAAAATAGTTCCTTCACACGTGCATGTGTAGAGATAAAGGGGAGGAAATGTATCTTATCAATTTTAGTCTGACGTAACAATATTTATAGTGGTCTTACTTTGGCAAATTAACTCAAGGTCATGCATAAGAACCCCGCTCTTGTTCTAACTATTCTAGGATGCCCATTCATTTTTTTAAATGGAGGACATTTTAAAGAAGTGAAAAAAAAAACTGGGACAATTATGGAAAAAACAGGATACGAAATTTTAATTGATAGTGAAGAATAATACCACTTACATTTACTTAATCTACGGGGAACCTACAAAGTGAATAAATTTGTAATTATTTCTACAAGAAACATTTTTTCTGAGTTTGAAGTGTTTTCCTGTCCCGTGTACCAACTTCCGACCTTGAGAAGTTAAATCTAACCTGAACCAGTAATTTTTTTTGGGACACTAATCCTTCAAAATGTTACTACAACATCGTGCATGAAGGGAATTACTGCGTCAAAACGTCGCCTCAACATGGGACAAAGCAATTACTTCTTCACATAACAACATGCAGAACTCACTTCGAGAGCCTGTTTTCATTGTGAAAACACATTGGAAGACAAATTCCTTGGTAACAGCACAACGGTAATTTCGAAAGAATTTAATGTACGGGATGTTCCGACAAAGGTCACCATTTTATCGCGAGCAAGGAACCTGGAGGCAACGGGCACATGCCAAAGAGCTGCGAAGAAAACGGGATTACGACCGTACAGATTGCATATGATGCAACAACTAAAAGAAGCAGATAATGAAAGACGAATCTGTTATTGTCGATGGTTTCAGGATTTTTCTCATTCCACGTCCAGACATTCTCTCCATAAAGTGGTTTACAGATGAGGTATGTTTTCATCTGTCAAGCTACATAAACACAAAAAACACGAGATATTGGGCCGCTGCAAACCCCCATATGATCCACGAAACACCACTGCATGATGAAAATGTTCAAGTATGATGCGCGGTGTCAGCTTCTAGGATCGTTGGTCCCATTTTCTTTGATACAACTGTGGACACTGAAGCTTATACGGGTATCTTCAATACACTTGTGGAGCAGCTGGATGATATCGAATTGAGAGAAGGTTATTTCCAGCAAGATGGAGCATCATGCTATACATCTAATGCCTCCATGGCCCTTGTAACCAGTTTCTTTGATGATCGAATATCAAGAGGTCTGTGGCCCCCACATCCCCTGACCTAACCTCGCAGGATTTTTTTTGTGGGGGTATCTAAAAAATAGAGTGTACAAAAATAGGCTTCGGACAATTTATGTTCTCAAGGAATCCATTTGAAACGAAATAAGCAACATTGGCGAGGATACTGTAAGTAGAACTTTACAGAATATGGTGAAACGAGTGCAAATATGTATAGATTAGGGTTATAACTTTTTGGACTTTTGTGAAATAAAATATTTCCTGTGCAATGAATGGATGAACTTTTGCTTAAAACCATTGAAAAAGGCCTTCATTTCATGAGCTTCAAAAAAGGTCACCTCCAAATTAATATTAAATATTGATATATAAATATATTGGGGGTGACCTTTTCTTGAAGCTCAGTGAAATGAAGGCCTTTTTCAATGGTTTTAAGTAAAAGTTCATCCATCCATTGCAGATATTGTACACCCATTCATTGCACAGGAAATATTTTATTTCACAAAAGTCCAAAAAGTTATAACCCTAGAGGGTTAAAACCATTGAAAAAGGCCATAATTTCACTGAGGGTCAAGAAAAGGTCACTCCCAAAACAATATTAAGTATTGATATATAAATATATTTAGGGGTGATCTTTTCTTGAAGCCCAGTGAAATGAAGGACATTTTTCAATAGTTTTGGGTAAAAGTTCATCCAACCATTCATTAGGAAATATTTCATTTCACAAAAGTCCAAACAGTTATAACGCTAGTATAGATGCTAGTGGAGGACACTTCCAACATTTGCTCTGAGAGGTAAACAGTGTAATGTATCTCCCAATTGTGTATTACATTCTCCCAAAGTTGCATGTGTGTCCTATTATTGGTTAAATGGTTCAGGTTTTTATGGATCACACTGTACATGTGCTCAATACAATATCGTGTTGACAAGGACCGGTATTTCTTTAGAGCGGGAGCATGATTTCGACAAACATATGCTATAGTTTCATAAACTTTTCTTCCAAGAAATACTCAATATCTGTGCTCATTTTTAGAATGTAGTTTAAAACTGCGATTCTTTTGTTTTGAATACAAGACAGATGCACGTCGCTTTGTCTATTTCCCGTTACTTTCAAATTCCCCACTTATTCCCGGTTTTCAAGATTTCCCGACTGCTGGACACCCTGTATCACGCACTCAGGTGATCCAAAATGACTTTTTACAATTATTATTCTGCAGCATGTTACCGTACTTTTCAATTTTATGTATTTTATTAAGAAATGGATTTTCTTTTGACATTTTCTCACGAGAATCCGCACATGGTAAATAAAAAGAAAAGTAATCCCACTACAGGCCTCAAAAGGCCCTTCGGATAGTAGGAGGTTAAGGCTCCCACTTTTTCTGGACAATCGGCACTTGATGTCAGCCGGATTGTCAGCCCTGCGTGACGGCCGCCTTTACCCCCAGAACAAGCATATGATACTCATTTCCGTCAGAGGCTGAGCCGACCCCAGGGCCATAGTGCTGCCAGAAGGTTTGGGTCAGTTTAAAAATCCTGACCCCACCGGGACTTGAACACTCGACCTTCCGGTTTGTAGCGCAGTGGCTTAACCACTACGCTACGGCAGCACATGGTACCCCATAAAAATGTGTTCTGACAAAAATCAGGGGCGTCACTTATCCAACTTTCATTCCGTTTGTTTTTTATCTGGATTCCGCATCTAATTTCATTCCAAAATTTCTCTACTACAAGTTGGAATGTTTTCTGACAAATTAAACTATTTTTTTTCAAAGTAAGCCTGCCGCAATATGGGGCTTTAGTTTTACCACAGTGTAAAATAACTTCTGTCCTCAAATAAGTGGCCTCTGGGCAAAATGTGTCGTCACTTACACTCCCAAATTTTAATTCCGACCTTCATGACCGATGAGGTAAACAATGTCATTAAATTAAATGCTCAACAAAATATGTTTTTTTTTCTGACAAAAGACCAAATATGAAACGAAAGAACAAGTTTTGCTATGAAAATTAAAAGTTAAAGTTACACCAATTAACTAGAAATAAAATAATTGTTTTCATACGTAAACTTTAATAATAAAGAGGACAAGTACATGTGCCGCCAGATAACTGAAAACATGGCTAATGTGAACCGGGTGAGCGGTGATCTCTGAATATTTCTCATGCGTGCTTATAACCAATGTATAAAGAGGACAAGTACATGTGCCGCCAGATAACTGAAAGCATGGCTAACGTGGAACCGAGTGGGCGGTGGTCTCTAAATATTTCTCATGTGTGCTTATGACCAATCTAAAAGTATCATACGCTTACCTACATTAATTCACTACAAACAGCTTGTCACAAAAGATAACAGACCAGTCTCATGGTTTAGTGATCAAAGATTCTGACTGCAGTTCAAGAGGTCCTGCGTTCAATTTCAGGTTAGACCACAGGGATTTTTTAAAAGGAAATTATTCCTGTAGTCATCCAAGTTCATATCAACGGGAAAAAAGGGGTATCTGTGATACCTTAGTGTGTTGTCTAATTTCTTAAACCACACCGTAGTATGCACAGATCCCAAGGATGTCTTTATTAGTCCATCGTCAAAATTACAATTTCATTTTTATTAAAACTAGACGACGCAACTCTGCCTTCCAGGCATTCCAACTTATAATTCCGCCAACGACAAGAGAAAATACCAATAATCACTGGCTGTAACGGTTTCAAAGCTTTCAGCTATCTGGCAGTGTCCTCGGGGATGATCTCCCATGTTGGCAATGCTATTATACGTTATAGAATGCATAACTGATGTTTCTCCCAGACGTTTTTTCTTCGACTACGGAAGACATCTTCAGTGGTGAATTCTTCTACGTGTATTCCCTGGTCGGAACCCCACCACCTAGAAGAACTCGCCACTGCAGATTTTTTATTTCCCTTTTTTTTTTTTTTTACTTCCAAGGTATTTCCTTCATTCTGACCTACATACCTCGATTCCCAATTATTAATCCTTAATATACCGCAACATAGGACATCACATCACTTCATGTCATATACCATCTTCACTTCTCGCAACTGGAATTCCCTACCACAAGAAATAAGGAGCTGCCGGACATTGGCATATTTTCAAAGAAATCTAAATTTATATGTTTCTCGCATAATTTAACATATTTATATTATTATAATTATTATTATTATCGTAAGTATTATTATTATTATTATTATCGTAAGTATTATTATTGTTATTATCGTATAAAATATCTTTAACTGTTTATAATTAGTATAGTGTATGTTTATATTTGTCAAATATTTATTTGTATTTGTGCTGGTTGAGTGGAAGAGAAGGCCTTATGGACTTAACTCTGCCAGAATAAATAAAGGATTATTATTATTAAAGTTTATTTTGCTTTTCCTAACTAGATTCTTTTAACGTTCACCACATCTGATGGGATATACAATTCTGATTTTTTCATCTACACAGTTTTCTTTTCATTAGATTGCTGAGACTGATTTTTTTATCAAGTATGATATTGCATTTTTTAATATATTTTTTTATATTTTTGGTAGGAGCCACCGCCTGAAATAACTCGCCAGTCGAGGGACAAATGTCTGGGACGAAAACACCAGTTATGGACCACGATTTTATAGTCCGGAATCTACCAAAAAACACCACTGCTATTCTCTTTTCTTCCATTTCTAGAATACATCATATCAATTTATAAAATGCTATGGACATCGTTCATAAAATATTAGCAAAAAAAAGTAAGTTCTTGTAACTTTGAACGGAAAAAATGAGAGTGCTTATATTCTCTGTGCACGTAAATTATTGTATACTAGTTAACAACATTCATAAATATAGTTCTGTTTTATAATCAGATCAACATATAGACACTAAGTACAGTGATTAAATGGCCAGAACAATTAAAAACAGTGGTATTAAAAGATTCCGGGCTATGTGGCCGTGGTCTATAACTGGCGTTTCTTCCAGACGTTTCTCCCTCAACTGCGGAGGGCATCTTCATGGCTAGCGCTTGCAGCGTGTTCTGTTTCCCCGTCGTAGACTCGACTGCGAATGAACAGCAGAAAGCTGGAGGCTCTTATTTATACTAGTGCTGACGTCACGTGAGTCGCGAAGAGCCAATCAGCTGCGACTCACGTGACGTCAGCACTAGTATAAATAAGAGCGTCCAGCTTTCTGCTGTTCATTCGCAGTCGAGTCTACGATGGGTAAACAACAGCTGGAAGCGCTCGCCACTGAAGATACCCTCCGCAGTTGAGGGAGAAACGTCTGGAAGAAACGCCAGTTATAGACCACGGCCACATAGCCCGGAATCTTTTAATACCATGATTACCGGCCGTGAAAGCCTGCATTCCACAATTAAAAACAGTTTCTTATATTGGGCACCAAATAAACCAGGCATTAACACCAAATGATGACAACTTGATTTCATGCTGCTTAAAAAACCAACATGTCGCTTCTTACGTCACCCCACACCACACATATATACACACGTAGAACAAGACAGGTTCCTCTACATTAAACTCAATGTCATTCTTGAAATTTATCTTAAAATATAATATATGGACGTTTTGTTTTGTATATATATGACATTTATTAGCGACATACAAAGTGGTAAGAGTTTGTTATTTTTCCATTTCGTAAATTTGACAGGAAAAATGGAGGAGATATAAATTTGTTATACACATCTATAAAATTGATTACAACCAGATTTCAACAGTCTTCGTGATTAGAAAAAACACCTGCTAACACAGGCTGACGGCGCGTTCTTCTTCCCCTGTGGTTCACAACTTCTCGTCTCACAGCCTGTAGTCACTCTGAAACACACAGAAAACACTTCGTTTGAGCTGTCTAGATCTTGAATTAGGAGGTCGCGGGTTGAAACCCCGGAAGTGGTATTTCTGAGGGTTAGAGGACCCGGATGGCGTGTGCCATGTAAAAAAGTGCCTACAAGATGAGATACTAATAAACAGGGTGAATCAAATATAACCGGAATTATTGTTTACAATATTGTGTGAATTAACAAAAAAATACAAAACCACCACCTCCTTTTTCTGCATAGTCTCCTGCATTTCCAACACACTTTTGCCATCGAGTTGGCAACTTTTTGATGCCGTCCTTGAAGAATGAGGTATGACGTGTAGTCAACCAGTTGCGCTCGAACTCCTCTACCGCTGCATTGTCACCAAACCGCTTTCCTCCCAGGTCTTCTTTCAGTCGCTAAACAAATGGTAGTCACAGGGTGACAAATCTGGACTGTAAGGAGGATGTTCCAGAGGTGTCCAATGCATTTTCGTCATTTTTTTTTTTGTTCCTGGCCGAGGAGCCGAGGAACCACCTGGCAGACAATTTTCGGAATTTGAGTTCATCACTGATGATGGCTTGAACACTTCCGATTGAGGGTCTTTCCACTTTTCAAGCGGTTGCCCTTTTACCAGCCGGCTGCTGGCCCTTCACATCCACATGTGTCAATCACAGAGGTAGATGATCAACAGCCAGTGTAGGTGACATGTGGTTAGCATGTCGAGTCCCCCAGCCGTTATAGCTGGTTTCCTCAACCTGGAGCCGCTACTTATTGTTAGCTACCCAATTGCCTCACGATGCTGGGTGGGCACCGGTCCCATACTGGCCGAAAATACCATGAGAAATTTCTTCCCCCATGGAGACTCGAACCAGCGCAAGTCCCGTAGCTCTGCGCCAAGGCTTCCAACCTTAACCGCTCGACTACGGCGCGGGACTTTAACACTTCCGAAGCTTATTCCAACGTGTGAAGCAATTTCAGAAATTGTTACGCGCCGATCCTCCTCAATAAGGTCCCGTACAGCACGAATGTTGTCTGCAGTGATGCTTGTTCGTTGCCGTCTTTTGGTGGGGCTCATTTTCCACTGAATCCCGGCCCGATAATTTTTTTGCACCAATCATACACCTGCGTCTTCGAAAGGGTTGCTTCCCCGAACTGCGCATGGAGCCTTCTCAAAATTTCAGAAGGTTTAGTGCCTTCTTTCGCCAAAAACTTAATAATGCGTTGCGCAACAGACGTGTGTACCTTTTACTAGCTCATGGCGTACTGAAGCAAGCGGCCACTCTTCGGAGTGCTACACATCAAGATCCCTCTCCAGACACCCCCACCAACGTCCCCTCCTAACTGCAACCTTTGCAGAGCGCTACCAGATCCTCCAGATACAAATTTCGGTTTATATTTGACCCACCCTCGTAATACATATATAAGGACTTTATTAGACTAAAAGTAAGATACATACAATGTTATATACAAATATGGGTCGCACGGGCAGTAAGCCGTACGTGCTGTTGACAGTCCGTTACAATAAGTTGATGTTTGGTAATAATAACTTAAAACAAAACAAGAAACACAATAATATTACAATTAGATAACAATACAATTACATTATTCATTAACTTAGTTATGTAGAATTATTAAGAATTAATGGTATTGCAATTTGTTAACATATTTATTTATCCTGAATGAGTGTTGTTCTTATTTTTCGCATTTTGTCCAGAAATCTACCCAAGTTTATCCAATTTTCTGGGTTAAGTACGTAAGTAACTCGTAGCATGCCAATCTTCCACGATTTGAATTTAGAAATCTTTCCGTAATAACTGAAGCCTCCAAAATTCCCAAATCGTTACATTTTCTTAATATATGTATCTCGTCTTCAAATCTCCCGCACATTGGACATATTCGCATATCGTGATCGTCGCTAATTTAAAAAAAAATTCCATGCCCCTAACCTGAACCAAGCAAGCCTGATCTCTCTTTAAATCCTAGATTGAGTATATAAGATTCTTTCCCCCAAACTTGTTTTAGGTCTCTTTGTAAAAATAATGATAGTTTTCCCGCACATTCGGCCAAAATATTTTGTCGGTTTATATCTAAGTACCTTCTCCTTATTTTTCTCCACTCACCCAGTCAAGACACTAAGGGCAAATACGCACACTCTATCGAGTAATACTAAGAAATTGAGATTGGGTATAAACATCAGTACAACTAAATATGTGGTCACACATAGTAATACATTATACAGTAAAACTTGTTTAATCCGGAACGTGAATAATACGCAAATCTGTCCAATGTGAAAAAATTAGTCCCGGCGAAATAATAGTAATTTTAGGTGTATTTATTTTGCATAAAACGGAATCTGTCCAACGCGGAAACGGAAGGATATTTCTACACAATTAATGAAAAAAGTTATAAACGGAAAGAGACATCAACGCAAATGGAATTCTAACATGCTGGCCGATTATTGTCGGGCCATCAAGAGGGATGCTCCACAGGCGAAATATAGCAGAAAATCGTCATTTCTTACTTTCTAGGTAAGTCCGAATGTTCGAATATTGTGTAGTTACGAATGTATAAAATATTAAAGTGTTTGAAATTATAATGAATGCCTCTCTCTCGGAAAACTTGCGTCATGGAGAAAACCCGATATCATATTTGAATTCAGGAGAAAAAATACAATCGAAATCACATATTTTTTTCTGAGACAAAAAAAAGGTTTATTTTTTGTTGTTCAGTGTATAGGTTTATTATTTGTTATTGTTATTATTATTACGGTTCGAGTCTCCATGGGGAAGAATTTTCTCATGGGATTTCGGCCAGTATGGGACCGGTGCTCCCACAGCAATCGTGAGGCAATGGGTAGCTACAATAAGTAGCGGCTCAGGTTGAGGAACCAGCTATAACGGCTGGGCGACTCGACATGCTAACCACATGTCACCCCTACACTGGATGTTGATCATCTACTTCTGTGATTGACACATGTGGATGTGAAGGGCCAGCAGCCGGCTGGTAAAGGGTAACCGCTTGAAAGTGGAAAGACCCTCAATCGAATCGGAATTATTATTTCTTTTCTTTACCTTTTCAACTTTATATTGTATAGTCCTTTATCTACTATGTATCATCCATCCACAGTAATTCTGCCCGAAGGCAGGTCTTTCACTGCAATCAAGGATTTTCATGCTATGCTTGCAGCTTTACTAGGGAATTGTAGGTGTGGTTAGCTTCCCGTTGCTTTCCGCACCAGTGAAGGATGTTGATGATAATGATAATGATGGCCATATGACTTCGGGCACCGTTTGGGCTTAAAGTTTTCCTGACATTTGTCTCACAGGTGAGGAAAAACCCCGATAAAAACCTCACCCAGAAAAACTGCCCCGACCGGGGATCGAACCCGGGCCCGCTGCGTGACAAGGCAGCACGCTCACCTCCACCACCACAGCGGTGGACAATGTATCATTAATGATAATTTTTATTGAATGTATAATTTAACCCTTGGTGAAGTGGAAGAAAAGACCTTATGGTCTTAACTCCATCAGGTAAAATAAATAAATAAAATAAATAAATAATAAAATAAATGTCCTTCTGTGATCAAAAGAGTAGGCCATGTGTGTGATCCAGTGTAATATTTCTCTCCCGACAGGCCGTGCCTCGTAGGCCCGGACAGCGTGTGGTACATAAAAACTTACAAGATGAGAGGATCAACTGAGATAAAGAAGACGAAGAAGAGAGAGAGAGAGAAACAATGAAGAAATAAACCAACAACAAATGCACTATTTCTCGATGAGTGTGGGTGGGCAGGGCAAATGACGTGAAGATACATGTAGAGGAATTGGCAATCTGAGGTTTGTCGTACATCCTGTTGGGGAACCCGGCCCTCCTATGTCAACTTGGTAATTATTATTCCTTCCATTCTATCAAACAACAGCTAACAGTCGCTTCCATTCACCGTATTATATTGTTTATAATCGAATTTACATCATAATCAAGTATAGCTATGCTTTAAAGAGCACTACACTACCTTTATTTTATACCACATATGGCAGAGAACTTAATATAATAAAATAATAATAATAATAATAATAATAATAATAATAATAATGACATTTTGAGAAAGTGGTTGAATTCAAATACCTTACTTAGTTACTCGCTAGCACTATCGAACCCGTAGGTTCATGGCCGCACGGACATAAGCTCTCCATACATCCCTATCCTGAGCTAATGCTTCCAATCATTCCCTGTACAATCTACTTCCCTCAAATCATAGTTAATGGTTATTCTCCCACCTCATTCTTGGTCTACCAACTGGGCGTTTTCCCTCTGTCTTTCCTACAAGAAGCTTCAAACACCTAGGAACAATAATCACAAATAGGAATGAGATGCACAAAGAAATTAAACATAGGCTCAATTCTGGAAATGCGTGCTATTATGCATTACAGAGACTCTTGATGTCCCAACTCCTTTGGAAAAAAGTTAAACTGAAAATACAAAAAACTATTATTCTACCAGTTATATTATATGGGTGCGAAACATGGACTCTTACTTTAAGGGAGGAAAGGAGATTATTTGAGAATTCAGTTCTAGGAAAATTTTTGGACCAAAGAGAGATGAGCAAACAGGTGAATGGAGAAAACTACATAACAATGAACTTCATAATCTTTATAGGAAGCCAGATATAATAAGAACAGTTAAGTCCGATGGGCAGTACATGTGGCACGAATGGGGAATGAAAGACGTGCATGGAACCTTCTTGTAGGAAAACCAGAGGAAAACGCCCAGTTGGTAGTCCAAGAATGAGGTGGGAGAATAACATTAACTATGATTGAGGGAAGTAGATTGTACAGAGAATGATTGGAAAGCATTTGCTCAGGATAGGGATGTATGGAGAACTTATGTCCGCGCGGCCATGAACCTACGGTTCGAGACTGCCAGTGAGTAAGTAAGTACCTGGCTTCCAATATAAACCCGGACCGGCCTCACGGGGTTTCACCCGTCAGGCAGCGCTCTCTCCTCGTCCGCATTTCACTCTGCCAGCCGCTCGTCCTTGAACTAGTCAGTTTACTATCGTTCGACAAGATGAGACGTCATCTGACATTAGAGCAGCGCATTTATGTGTGTAAATGTTATTATAAATACGAATCAGCTCGTCGCGTTTGCGAGGAATTTATTCGGAACTTCCCTGGACAATTACCTCCTTCCAGATCGACAATCCACGATCTTGTGACTACATTTGAGACCACTAGTTCAGTACAAAATAAGAAACACACGCGAAGGCGTACGGTTCTCACCGAAGAAAAATTAGACGAAATTGGCGAAAATTTGGAACGTTCACCACAAAAATCATTACCGAAATTAGGACAACAACGAAATACAGCGTGCCAATCTAAATGTGTTTACTCGGTATAATGCCTGTTTAACTGCGGGAGGACAACATTTCCAGCATTTCTATAAGGTAAGAAACAGTTCAAGGACGGATGGCAGGCAGGTGAATTGCGGGAGGAAGAGACAGCACTGCGTGCCGGATGAAACTCCGTGAGGCCGGTCCGGTTTTATATTGGAAGCCCGTTATGTAAGTATATTAATAATAATAATAATAATAATAATAATAATAATAATAATAATAATAATAAATGATCTGTCCCACAATTGGTCCTCTATAAGCTCTGACATCTTGTATTTTCATTTTTGAATTTTGTTTTGTAATTATGTAATCGATAATGGATTTTTGATTTAGTGTTGGACGTTCCATGTATATTTATTTGTCTTCCATTCTTAGAAAGAAACATTGAAATAATATAATTGGATAAATAGCAGCAATTAAATTTAGAATTAAAAAAAAAGAGAGAAATGAAGTAGATTAGGCCTAAAGAGTTAGTGAAGGTGCGGTGAGGATATTAGCTAATTCCTTCCATACAGATGAAGAGCTATAAAAGGAAGAAGTTTAGCGAAAAAGGGGGGTGGGTTGCGGGTTGTGCGGTGTCCTCTTTCACCTAAACATACTAAGGGAAAATTCTCCCCGCTCAAAACCCTTTCATCTTGTGTTTAATATGTTCCTTCAAAACTAGTTGGTACTCTATTTCTGTCTTTTTTTTTTTCCTAATTGCGCGCAGCGGTACAAGGCGCATGAATATCAGCCCCGCCCCCTCATTGCCCCCTCCTCCAACTCTCGGTACATTGCAAACTAGCCCCAAGCTCTTCAAAGTGCCCCTGTTCTGTAAAAATCGATAGAGGATACGCTGTGTTTTATGTTCTGATGAATCACAGTTGAAGTGGGGTACACATTCAACCTCGGAATTAAATGCTATCACCGACCCACATTATATAATTCATTTTCAACTAGATTTATATTTAAAGTATGAAAAAACACTTAAAATAGTAAAAAAAAATACTACATCTATGACGTCACTGACACTAACAAACGCGTAGAATAATTTACGCGCGATTACTTTTAAAATCCATGACAAAACACCGTTGATGTTACTATGTAAAATCCAATATGTAATAAATAATAGTTTTAAAAACTAAAACAACACGCTTTATTAGAAAACCGAACTAAAAAAATTAAAAATAATTTAATTTCAAACACGCTTGGGATAAAATTAAAGTGGTCAACAAAAAAATCATCTCCAACACATAGGCTATAGAATAAAACTAGAATTATCATAAGTAATGCCACGAGTGATTTCCAAATTATCGATAAATTCACGACTCACGAAGTGAGGAGTGAATTTATCTAGAGAATTTGGAAATCAAGAGTGGCATTTGTTAGGACTATTTAACGAATAAAATTAAGCTGTTTACTCACAAATCATTATTTAACTGTAGTTATTTTAAAATATTTATATATTAATGTAAACGGCGATGTTTGAAAACAAATGAGAAACGATTGGTTCGCTTCATCTGGTTCTTTGTTTATCACTGCAACCAGATCATACTATTTATTGCCAAAGGAACGCAATATTGTAAGGATGCTCTCAAGTGGAGAAAAAAATGAAACACATCAAACTGTATATTAATCATTTCTGATGTCGTATGATGTAAATATGACAATTATATTTTTCTGGATTGTTACCTGGGAAAAAATACATTTAAGAAAGTGCAAACAGTGGTTTCTTTTTTTGGTGGTATAATCAATTGCTACAAATGTTTTATATTAACTCCAGCATGAGGCATGTGTTGACATTCATGCACTATATATACAATCTGGTAGCCGTATTTCTCGCAGGCTCAGTCACTGCAAAATAATGGTCAGACCTGTTCAGAATATTAATAAATAATAGTTTTAAAAAACTAAAACAACTCGCTTTATTAGAAAACCGAAGTAAAAAAATTAAATATAATTTTAATTTCCAACACGCTTGGGATAAAGTTAAAGTGGTCAACAAAAAATCTTCTCCAACACATATAGAATAAAACTAGAGTTATCATCAAAAAGAAAATTATTTTACCATCAAAAGCGTGGGGTGCTCTATATCAATTAATATATTTGATAATAAACATATATTGGTAAAAGTAAAGTATCTAAGAAGAAAATGTAATAATCATAAAAAGCACCCCACGCTTTTGATGGTAAAATTATTTTCTTTTTGTTGATAACTCTACTTTTATTCTATATGTGTCGGTGATGATTTTTTTGTTGACCACTTTAATTTTATCCCAAGCGTGTTGGAAATTAAAATTATTTTTCATTTTTTAGTTCGGTTTTCTAATAAAGTGTGTTGTTTTAGTTTTTTAAAACTATTATTTATTTTTTATTTTTTAGTTTTAATATTTTACAGAATAAATAAAAATGTAAATATTGTTAAATTCGATACTATTGTAGTATGAGCTAAAAGTAATACTCTTCAAAAAAAACCCTCCCAGCCGGATTTCAACTAGCGACCAATGGATTACTGAAATTATATACCACTAGAGTTCACCGCTCTACCAACTGAGTTCTTACAACGATTGACTAAAAAGTCGACAAGTCCGCAACCTATTATACCAGTTTTCATTTTTTTTTCTGATGATTCTGGGTAGGATTTTAGAAACAAAATATGAAATTATTGTATTGTCACGGGTCCTTTACAAGTATACAAAGTTTCAAGTCGATCCAATGTTTCTAAGTGGGTGAAAATCGTGTTCAAAGATTCCGTTACATAGATACAAAGACACTCTTTTTGATTTTCTGATGATTCTGGCCAGGA
Organism: Diploptera punctata; assembly: GCA_030220185.1. Classification (NCBI taxonomy): domain Eukaryota; kingdom Metazoa; phylum Arthropoda; class Insecta; order Blattodea; family Blaberidae; genus Diploptera; species Diploptera punctata. The sequence continues at coordinate 77,878 of JASPKZ010010281.1, read as the reverse complement.
TTTTAGAAACAAATATGAAATTATTGTATTGTCACAGGTCCTTTACAAGTATACAAAGTTTCAAGTCGATCCAATGTTTCTAAGCGGGTGAAAATCGTGTGCAAAGATTCTGTTACATAGATACAAAGACTTTTTTGTTTTTGATTTTCTGATGATTCTGGCCAGGATTTTTGAAAAAAAAAATGAAATTATTGTATTGTCACGGGCCCTTTACAAGTATACAAAGTTTCAAGTCGATCCAACGATTTTAAGTGGGTGAAATTCGCGTTGAAAGATTCCGTGACATAGATAGATAGATAGATAGATAGATAGATATATAGGCCAAGCTAATATAAAACGTGTTTGTTTGTTTGTTCGTAGGCCTACTTTATGCACGGCCATACTGTTGCTCCGATTGTGATGGGGCTTCTTTGCAAAATGTTCAGGGGATTCCCGGGATGAACATAGCTATAAGAGAATTGTTATACTCAACTCCTACACCCTTAAAATCGCCCTTTGTACTGGAAAACGTGAAAAGGGTAGCTCTTTGGACGCTTAAATGGCTTACGCTGCCTAAACCATAACAAATACATCAAATGAATGTACATAGAATTAAATATCTAAAAAAACTCTACACAAAAGTCCCTGACAGCATTCGTTTATCTTTTACGGATAACTCACAATAACCATTTTTATCTTTCATTGATGCCAAGAAGATCGGGATAAGTAGATTCTCGAGAAAGCATGGCAGCGCACGGCGGGTATTCTTTTACGGATAACTCACAATAACGAAGTTTGTCTTTCAGCTCATTCATGCCAAGAAGATCGTGATAAGTAAATTCCCGGCAACGCCGGGTAATCAGCTCGGGAAATCTATAAAAATATTACGATATAAATTTATAATTATTTTTTCCTCACAAAAATAAAAAACAATGGCCTTCAAGGGTTTTCATCCAGTCCGGACAAAGATAATATTAGAAAATAAACCAATAGAACAAGTGGTAAGATATAACTTCCCAGGTTGCGAAATATCATACACAGCGGAAACAGATATAAATAACAAACTAAATAAGTTTAATTATATAACAGGAACACTAAAAAGAACTTTGAAAAATAAAGCCAGGAAAGACTCTATAATGAAATTATACAAGACAATGGCAGTGTCTATTATTACTTATGGATCCGAAACATGGACAGCAACAACACAACAATCTGCCAGAATACAAGCTGCTGAAATGAGATTCCTCAGACCAATAGCAGGATATCAAAGAACAGACAAAAAACATAACACAGAAATAAGACAACTAAAAGCAGAAAATTAAACACAACAGTAGAGAAATGCAGAACAAACTGGAAAGAACACTTGGCAAGGATGACTGAGAATAGAATACCAAAAGCAGCATACAACTATTCACCACAAGGAAGAAGAAGTTTGGGAAGACCAAGGAAAAGATGGAAAGAGCAGTAATTTGGAACCGGAACAGGCTAGAAAATAAGCTTAAACCGTGAAGAAGAAGAAGATAATGTGTTCCATTTACTTATTCAACTAAATATAAAAATACGTTAATTTTAATTTATTTAAGCGTAGCAGCCCTCGCCGGATATTAGCTAATATTTAATAATATAGGCTTACAGTACTTCCTATTGAGAATGTGGTAGCGTATTGTCAGCAGCCATATTTTTTTATTCAATGCCAACACATATACTACCAAAGCTTCTATAATAACTTTATTCCTGCAGCCCACATATGGTTTTTAAGTTTCTATTTTCTGAATTAAATGTGATCAAACTCCTACCGAGGACAAATATAGTTAGAGTATTTGTATTCTAGTTAGCTTCTTAATTTATTGACTTTAATATTGGGGCGTAGTAGATGTTGGCAGCATTGCGTGATTCTAAATTGTATCCACTTTCAACTGCTGGTGCATGTGAATTGTATCTAATTCGGACTTGCACAATAATTTTTTGAGTAGCAAAATGGAATCTTTATCATTAATAAAATAATAGTAATAATAATAATAATAATAATAATAATAATAATAATAATAATAATAATAATCATAATATTTTTTATTATTGCGGCTTTTACAATGAAATAAATTTTTCCGGTACCCATGTTCACAGTTAACTACACATTTGTTTCAACACATTTTTCCATTCTTGTCTGTTCATCCATATATCTTCTTCTATTTCCCATTCCCTCTTAGTTTCATTAATTCCCTGAATCCACGTAATATTTGGTCTACCCTTCTTTTTCCTTCCCTGTGGTTCCCAATCCATGATTATCTTAGGTGGTCTTCCTTCTTCCATCCTTCTAATGTGTCCGTACCAATTTAATTGTTGCTTCTTTATAAAATCTAATATTGAATTTTGTACCTGCATTATAATATTAATAATAATAATAATAATAATAATAATAATAATAATAATAATTTTTATTTTAGGAATATTCCACAATACAGTGTTTCTCCTTCAACCCAAAGTGATTTGTCGCCAGAGGTTCCTGTCTAAAGCATCTTCTTCCCTCAAATCTCTAAACCAACCTCTTCCACTTCTTCCATTAGCTTTCCAATTAAGGATCTTCTTTGGTATTCTCTCTTCTCCCATTCTTATGAGGTGTCCATACCATTTCAGACGTTTTTCTTCTATTTTTTATTAATGATAATAATAATAATAATAATAATAATAATAATAATAATAATAACAATAATAATACTCACTGGCACTATTGAACCCGTAGGTTCATGGCCGCGCGGACATAAGCTCTCCATACATCCCTATCCTGAGCTAATGCTTTCCAATCATTCCCTGTATAATCTACTTGCCTCAAATCATAGTTAATGTCGTTCTCCCACCTTATTCTTGGTCTACCAACTGGGCGTTTTCCCTCTGGCTTTCCTACAAGAAGCTTCCATACACGTCTTTCATTCCCCATACGCGCAACATGTCCTGCTCATCTCAGTCTACGAGACTTAACTGTTCTTATTATATCTGGCTTCCTATAAAGACCATGTAGTTCATTGTTATGTAGTCTTCTCGGTTCACCTGTCTGTTCATCTCTCTTTGGTCAAAAAATTGTCCTAAGAACTTTATTCTCAAAAACTCGTAATCTCATTTCCTCCCTTAAAGTAAGAGTCCATGTTTCGCACCCATATAATATAACTGGTAGAATAATAGTTTTATACATTTTCAGCTTAACGTTTTTTGAAAGGAGTTTGGACATCAAAAGTCTCTGTAATGCATAATAGCACGCATTTCCAGAATAGAGCCTATGTTTAATTTCTTTGTGCGTCTCATTCTTATTTGTGATTATTGTTCCTAGCTATTTGAATTCAGCCACTTCTTGAAAATTTCCCTCATTTGTGATTAGCTGTCCATTTCCATTATATAATGCATTTCTACATGTGGCCATATATTTAGTTTTATTGATATTTACTTCCAGTCCTAATTCCTTAGTGTTATTCAATAGTGTGTTCGTGTTGTCCTTTAGTATGTCCTCGCTATCGGCCAATAGTACTACATCATCAGCATAAACTTACAGCTTATTAGTACCACTGATAATAATAATAATAATAATAATAATAATAATAATAATAATAATAATAATAATAATAATAATAATCCAAATACCTAGGAACAATAATCACAAATAGGAATGAGATGCACAAAGAAATTAAACATAGGCTCAATTCTGGAAATGCGTGCTATTATGCATTGCAGAGACTTTTGATGTCCCAACTCCTTTCAAAAAACGTTAAGCTGAAAATGTATAAAACTATTATTCTACCAGTTATATTATATGGGTGCGAAACATGGACTCTTACTTTAAGGGAGGAAAGGAGATTACGAGTATTTGAGAATAAAGTTCTTAGGAAAATTTTTGGACCAAAGAGAGATGAACAGACAGGTGAATGGAGAAGACTACATAACAATGAACTACATGGTCTTTATAGGAAGCCAGATATAATAAGAACAGTTAAGTCTCGTAGACTGCGATGAGCAGTACATGTTGCGCGTATGGGGAATGAAAGACGTGTATGGAAGCTTCTTGTAGGAAAGCCAGAAGGAAAACGTCCAGTTGGTAGACAAAGAATGAGGTGGAAGAACAACATTAACTATGATTTGAGGGAAGTAGATTATACAGGGAATGATTGGAAAGCATTAGCTCAGGATAGGGATGTATGGAGAGCTTATGTCCGCGCGGCCATGAACCTACGGGTCCGATAGTGCCAGTGAGTAAGTAAGTAAGTAAGTAAGTAAGTAAGTAAGTTAGTAATAGTAAATAATAATAATAATAATAATAATAATAATAATAATAATAATAATAAAGGAAAAAATAATGGTATTAAGAATAAATTATAGGAGAATAGTTGGACCAAAAGAGACGAAGACAGATGAATGGTGAAAACAAACCAACAATGAGCTGCATGATATTTTATGTGACGCCAGATGTAATAACAATTAAGTCGTGTAGACAGCAAAGGCAGGGCATCTGGCACGAATGAGGAATAATTGACCATAATTACAAATTTAATCTATTTCTTAAGTATATAATAATAAATATACAGTGCTTATTGGATAAGTAATTATATATAGGCCTAGGCTCTTTTATGTATTTAGGAATGTTGCCAATAGCAGGTGACAGGAAACAGGTAATTAATTGCACATTAAAATGTTATATAGGATGAGGTGGTTGGTTATTGTGAGAATTAACTCCATTCAACACTCTTTATAATTATTAATTTATATAATTAAATATAAGAGTTCCCTGTGAGGCCCGGAAACCGTGACGCAACTGCAAGTACCTGCAAATGGAGAGGCTATACAAAGAAACAGAAAAAAAAGTAGAATAATAGGCCTATTTAAACTGATTTTTTAAGGTACTAACATGCTTTTGTTTTAAAAACACACAACGTTAGAAGATAAAAATGGTGTAATTTAAAATAGATTTTCCAACATCACATGTTTCATTATTTTGTGAGAAAAATAATTTTATTATAATTGCTTTTTTTCATTAATAAAAAAAATAACAATAGTAGCAGTAATATCAATCTTCACTGCAACGTTTAGGCGATTCGCCTGTCCCGAATTCACAATGGTTCAATAATAATAATAATAATAATAATAATAATAATAATAATAATAATAATAATAATAATAATATTTAGGATGTGACATCAGCTATGGGTATGATAAAGATATTGAACACAAAACACATCAGTTTCAAGCTATTTGTGGTACAATAAATATAATAGTGAATAATAAAGCCCACAAACAAACAAAATTAAAATTTTATAAAACAATGGCTGTCCCTGTCCTTTTGTATGGGAGTGAATCTTGGATTACCACTACCAAACAAGAAAGTAAAATCCAAGCAGCCGAGATGAAATTTTTAAGAAGAGTAAAAGGCTGCACTAGAATGGACCACATAAGAAACGAGGATATCCGTGAAGAACTGCAGATCTACTCCATAAAAGAAAATATATTTAACAACAAGATACAGTGGAAAGAACATGTAGAAAGAATGGAAGAAAGTAGATTACCAAATAAAATCTTCCATTATTTTCCAAGAGGAAGAAGAGATGTCGGACGTCCTCGGAAGAGATGGTCTTAGATCTATTAGTGAAGACGGAACAGGCAACTCTTGCCTAAACCAGGAAGCGAAGAAGAAGAAGAAGAAAAAGAAGATAATAATAATAATAACACATAGATCATCTTTGACATTGTCCGATTCCTAATAGCCAATTTTGTCGGTCCATCCAATCTCCTGGTTGTAGATGTTTCTCCTTCATGTATAAACATATTCCCTGACTCCAGGAGGTTTTAGGTCTTCCACTGCCTCGTCTTCCCTCAGGTTTCTATTCCAAAACAGATGTTGGAGCCGATCCTCTTCCATTCGCTCGACATGTCCGTACCATCTTCCCTCCCCCCCCCAAATGCCCCAGGTTTGTCTTTTAGACATTCCTGGTTTATCTCCTGGCATGGCGTATTTGTAATCCACTTCTGAGGTTGGGGCGCCTGGAAGGCGGGGTTATGTTGTACCGATGAAATGATGGATGATGACAATGGTGCGCCAGGAGAGTCCCTAATCCTAATCCTAACCTAAGATGAATATGAATGATGGTGATTGCGATGGTCATATGATTTCGGGGACCGTTTGGGCCTTAAAGTGTTCCTGACATTTGTCTTACAGGTGATAAAAACCTTAAACCAGAAAAACTGTCAAGACCGGGGATCGAACCCGGGCCCGCTGCGTCACAAGGCAGCACGCTACCCCGAGACCACAGCGGTGGACTGTCCGTACCATCTTAATTGCTGAGTTTTAATATAATCTAAAATAGTGTCTTCAATCTTTATTTTCTCCCTTATAACTGAGTTCCTAATGTTTTCTCTTCATGAAATTCTTGCTGCCCTTCGTATAAAATCCATTCCCGTTGCCAAAAGATACTTATTTGTTTTTGTTGTTAATGACCAAAGTTCTGCTCCATAAGTAATGATGCTTTTAACAATTGTATGATATATATTCATTTTATTTTAATTACTTATATTTTTATCCCACAATATTCCATTGAGGCAAGTAATTGCAAATTTTCCTTTTTTAGTTCTATTTCTTATTTCCTCTTCATTAATAAAAATAATAATAATAATAATAATAATAATAATAATAATAATAATAATAATAACAATGCAATATTTTTATTAAGGATTTTCTCTACATTACAGTAGTTATCCTTCAGTCCAAATGTATTTTGCTCCACCACAGATTTCTATCCTCTGTCAGTATCTTATTCTCTGAGGTCTCTGCTGATCATGTTTCTTCTCACTTCATCCTTCCACTGTTCCTTGGGTTTTCCCCTTCTACTCTTGCCTTCAGCATTCCAATCCAGCATCATTCTTGGGATTCTATTATTCTCAATCTTCTTCAGATGTCCATACAATTTAATAATAATAATAATAATAATAATAATAATAATAATAATAATAATAATAATAATAATTATTATTATTATTATTCGTCCACCTTAGTCTCGAGGTAACGTGCTGCCTTGTCACGCGGCGGGCCGAATACGATTCTCATTCGGGAGAAATTTCCTGGGTGAGGGGTTTTATAGGCGATTTTTCCTCATCTGTCAAACAAATTTCAGGAAACTTTAAGGTCCAAACGGTCCCCGAACATCATGTGACTATCATAATCATCATCAAATTCACTTCATTAGATTAGGTTTTCGATGGAGGCCTCTCTTGGTGCGTAATTGCCAACGCCAATATCATAGGATCAGCGAAACCCCGCATTCCAGAAGTGGGTTGCAATACGCCGATGCGAGGAGTAAATACCAGAAATGTCGTAATGACAAACTGGTGACATTCAATACAAACAAATATTATTGACTATTTAACTCATGCCACAAATGCTAGTCAATGACCAATGACGTTTCAATGAATGTTGTTTTACAACCAATGACAGTCGTGTTTTACCTCGCTCTTTATCGATTTTTCTTTATCAGCTCCTGCTTTTGTGATAAAGAAAGCTCCTCATTTTTAATGTTCTGAACAGGTCATAACATTATTTTTCTCCAACAAATACATTGAATATACCAAATAATGAAAATATTCCTTGATTTTACTGAGTTGTTTACTAAAAAAATAAATGAATAACACGTAATGTTGATTATGATATATAGTTTGATGTGTTTCATTATTTCTCCACTTGGGTGCACTCTTACAATATTGCGATCTTATTTGGCAATAAATAATAAGATCAAGGTGCAGTGAATGAACATAACCTCACATTTCTAATTTGTTTTCAAACATCGCCGTTTACATTAAATATATAAATATTTTAAAATAACTATAGTTAAACAATGATTTGTGAGTAAACAGCTTAATTTTATTCGTTAAATAGTCCTAACAAATGCCACTCTTGATTTCTAAATTCTCTAGATAAATTGGAAATCACTCGTGGCATTACTTATGATAATTGCCAACACGCAGACAGTGTTGAGTAACACTAAAAAATTAGAACTGGAAGTAAATATCAGTAAAACTAAATATATGGTCACACGTAGAAATTCAGTATATAATGGAAATGGACAGCTAATGACAAATGAGGGAAATTTTGAGGAAGTGGCTGAATTCAAATACCTAGGAACAATAATCACAAATAGGAATGAGATGCACAAAGAAATTAAACATAGGCTCAATTCTGGAAATGCGTGCTATTATGCATTGCAGGGACTTTTCATGTCCCAACTCCTTTCAAAAAACGCTAAGCTGAAAATATATCATCATCATCATGAACAAATTCGTTTTAGGCCGTGTGGCCTGTACGGTAAACCTAGGGAAGACGGTCTTGATCTTTCCACCGATGTTTTGGTCTTCCTTGGTCCCTATGTCCAGTTGGGGTATATATATAAAACTATTATATATATATATATATATATATATATATATATATATCTCTATCTATCTTCGGGTTTTTACAGCTGCTGCCGTCTTCCCGTGCCAAACCTCCAAAGCCTACGGTCTTGGGCATCTTCGATGCTTAGCCCTCTAGCTTGCATTACTGTCTTCATGTTTTCCTTCCATGTTAACCTTGGTCTTCCTCTTTTCTTCTTTCTGTTAGGATGCCTTCATATAGTTGCTTCGGCCATCGCTCATCTTCCATTCTTAAAACATGTCCTAACCACTTTAATCCTTTTCCTCAATTCTTTCAATTATGCTTTCTTCTGCTTCCATTTTGTTTCTAATTTCCTTATTTGTGACACGTTCTAATTTAGACTTTCTGGCACTTCTTCGTAAATAATCCATTTCTAGAGCTATTAGTCTATTCTTGTAGTACTTATTGATTGTCCATACCTCACTTCCGTACATTGCAACAGATTCCACCAATGTTTTACCAATATATTTTTTTGTGTCTTTCCAAATATGTTTATCCCACCATATGGAATTTAATGATGATATTATTTTGCTACTCAATTCAATTCTATGTTTTATGTTCTCTTTGCCTATACCTTCGATGTTATCCATAATCATTCCCAAATATTTAGTTTGTTTCACTTGCTTTATTTGGATTCCATCTTCCAATACTAAGTTTTCTCTTCATTGCTATTTATTGCCAGATATTCTGTTTTTTGTAAATTTACTGTGAGACCCCATGATTCATATGTGCTTTTCAACCTTTTTATCATGAATTCCATATCAAAATTGTCTTGCGCTAAAACCAGTTGATCATCGGCAAATTGTAATGTCAGCAAAAAATCTATTGCCTATTGGGATCCCCATACCTTTGCAGCTTTGTTTCCATTTCGTTAATATAAATTCTACATAAATATTAAATAAAATTGGTGATAGACTGCACCCTTGCTTCAATCCCTTTGAGGTGTTTATAGGATTAGACATTATATTTCCCATTTTAACATAAGCGGAGTTATCTTTATAGGTTGTTTAATAATTTCTATTAGGTTTCTGTCAATATTGTATTTCTCCAATACTTCCCATAATTTGTTCCTCGGAATTGAGTCATAAGCTTTCTCTAAATCTATCATTGTCAAATGGGTTTCTTCTCCAACTGCAGTCCGTTTTTCAATTAACTGTTGTATTGCAAATATATTGTCAACACATGACCTTCCTGGTCTGAATCCATTTTGATCTTCTCCTAATTTGTCTTTAACATCTTTTTGTAACTTTGTTTTTAATAACTTCGTAAATATTCTATATAATGTGTTATTTATACTTATTCCTCTGTAGTTTTTTGCGTCTCTTCTATCGCCCTTCTTGTATGGTACTATGTAGCTTATTTTCCATTATATATATATATATATATATATATATATATATATATATATATATATATAACTGTTATTCTACCAGTTGTATTATATGGGTGCGAAACATGGACTCTTACTTTAAGGGAGGAAAGGAGATTACGAGTATTTGAGAATAAAGATCTTAGGAAAATTTTTGGACTAAAGAGAGATGAACAGACAGGTGAATGGAGAAAACACCATAACAATGAACTACATGGTCTTTATTGGAAGCCAGATATAATAAGAACAGTTAAGTCTCGTAGACTGTGATGGGCAGGACATGTTGCACGTATGGGGAATGAGAGACTTGCATGGAAGCTTCTTGTAGGAAAGCCAGAAGGAAAACGCCCAGTTGGTAGACCAAGAATGAGATGGGAGAACAACATTAACTATGATTTGAGGGAAGTAGATTATACAGGGAATGATTGGAAAGCATTAGCTCAGGATAGGGATGTATGGAGAGCTTATGTCCGCGCGGCCATGAACCTACGGGTTCGATAGTGCCAGTGAGTAAGTAAGTAATTCTATTTTGTCATCAACTCTCGTCTTACGTGTACCTTATATATGTCACGTGCCACCTGGGCTTTGTTGTAGCTCGCACTGTCCAGAAACGAATCATAAACTTCGGTTCATACACATATTTTTTTTTTAAACCTGGTTGAGTGGTAGACAAGGCCTTAAGGCCTTAACTCTGCCAGGTAAAATAAAGCTATTATTATTATTATTATTATTATTATTATTATTATTATATTTTTTTACCACACAACGATATGGAGGCCTCCTCGAATTAATGATCAGCTCAAGTCAAGGCCTGTAACTTTTTTCCTAATTTTTTGCTTCTCTTTTATTTTATCTTGTAGTTTGTTTGAATTCAACCACATTCTGTATATTTAAAAATAACATGGACTAACAGAGTTTTGAGCAGCATGTGGGGTAAAGGATTGGAGGTTGGAATGACATGTGGAGGAGAATGACAGTAGATTAATTGGGCACAGGAAGATATGAATAATAAAGCCCATAAACAAACAAAATTAAAATTTTATAAAACAATGGCTGTCCTTGTCCTTTTGTATGGGAGTGAATCTTGGATTACCACTACCAAACAAGTAAGTAAAATCCAAGCAGCCGAGATGAAATTTTTAAGAAGAGTAAAAGGCTGCACTAGAATGGACCAGATAAGAAACGAGGATATCCGTGAAGAACTGCAGATCTACTCCATAAAAGAAAATATATTTAACAACAAGATACAGTGGAAAGAACATGTAGAAAGAATGGAAGAAGAGATGTCGGACGTCCTCGGAAGAGATGGTCTTGGATCTATTAGTGAAGACGGAACAGGCAACTCTTGCCTAAACCAGGAAGTGAAGAAGAAGAAGAAGAAGATGTGAAACATTGTGAAATCTATTAAATAAAATAGCATAATCAAATAAATAAAGTAATATTCATAAATAAATTGTGTCACATCTGAAAAGATGAGTTATACATTCCATCATCATCATCATCATCATCATCCAGGGATTAAGCCTGTTGGCTCGTTCCGGTTTCATGAAAGCTAGAATTGTTAAAATTGTTCAGACCATCTTCTCTGTGGGCGTCCAACATTCTCCTTCCGTGCGGTTTATAATTTAGCAATAATTTTGGAAATCTTCCTTCTGCCATTCTATCAATTTGTTCTTTCCAGTCGTTCCTTACTTACTTACTTACTCACTGGCACTATCGAACCCGTAGGTTCATGGCCGCGCGGACATAAGCTCTCCATTCATCCCTATCCTGAGCTAATGCTTTCCAATCATTCTCTGTATAATCTACTTCCCTCAAATCATAGTTAATATTATTCTCGCACCTCATTCTTGGCCTACCAACTGGGCGTTTTCCCTCTGGCTTTCCTACAAGAAACTTCCATGCAAGTCTTTCATTCCCCATACGTACAACATGTCCTGCCCACCGCAGTCTACGAGACTTAACTGTTCTTATTATATCTGGCTTCCTATAAAGACCATGCAGTTCATTGTTATGTAGTCTTCCAGTCGTTCCTATATTTAATTATTCGGTCTGTAAGTTTGAAAATATTTAGTTCCTTTCTTATATCTTCATTTCTTTTCTTCTCCAGCAGAGTATATACTGCTATATTTCTTAAAAATCGCATCTCAGCTGCTTCCAATCTTTGTTTTTGTCTTTTAGTGATCGTCCAACATTCTGATCCATACATCAATACAGGAACAGCCATAACTTTATAAAATGTAATTTTTGTTTCTTTTCTTGTGTTTTTAAGGGTTCTTTTAATAGTGCCACACATTAGATTAAATTTATTTATTTTGTCATTAATATCTTCAATTTTAACGTATGATAAATTGAATCCTAGATATTTAAAACTCTTCACCTACATTCCAATTACCAGGAATAATTAGAGGCAAGGATAACTTCAGAGATTTGCAATATATTTAAATTAACAGCTGGGAGGGAGTGAAAAAAAAAAACACCGATATGAGGAACAATGCGATTCCATGCGGAGACATGTCGAACTACTTAACCCAACGTCGGTGGGTCAGACGATCATACACCACAAAGATTTGGTTTTTTAACATAACTGTAAGATTTACAAGAGTATAAATAAAAAATATATATATGAATTACCTATAAATTAACAAAACACTATTTTCTCGTGCCAGTTATTTAAATGTAGCGGACCGCAAGGAAAATGAAATCATGCATAACTGTTATTAGGTATCCCCTCCATGGTATCTTTACCTTGTCGTGGTGGAGTGGCTTGCATGCTTAAATGATCCTGAGAGCTATGCCGGCGGTAGCATTGCTGCCGATAGGGTTTCCCATGCCGGACTGGTCGAAGGTGATAAGCCAGACGAAAAAAGTACCTTGGTCGAAAGAGTGACGATCTTTCACCGTAAAAATAGAACCGTCAAGAAATGCGGACATGGGTTCAACTGGGGTAAAATTTTCCGGAGGACAAATAGTTCCCCATTCGGTTCTCCGGGCGGGGACTACATCAGGGAACCCATGCCAACCAAAGAGAGATGAACAGACAGGTGAATGGAGAAGACTACATAAAAATGAACTACATGGTCTTTATAGGAAGCCAGATATAATAAGAACAGTTAAGTCTCGTAGACTGCGATGGGCAGGACATGTTGCACGTATGGGGAATGAAAGACTTGCATGGAAGGTTCTTGTAGGAAAGCCAGAGGGAAAACGCCCAGTTGGTAGACCAAGAATGAGGTGGGAGAATAACATTAACTATGATTTGAGGGAAGTAGATTATAGAGGGAATGATTGGAAAGCATTAGCTCAGGGTAGGGATGTATGGAGAGCTTATGTCCGTGCGGCCATGAACCTACGGGTTCGATAGTGCCAGTGAGTAAGTAAGTAAGTATGTTGTGTAAATGGACCAACATTAAAGTATTTTTTTTCTCGTTCGTTTTCTTCCGTTTTATTAAAAATCTAATATATAAAAATTAATGTTGTTTGTCAGTTCGTACTTTATGCGCGACCATACCGTACATCCGATTGTGATGGTGTTTTTTTTGCAAAATGTTCAGGAGATTCCCGGGATGAACATAGGCTTTAAGAGAGTTCTGATACTCAACTCCTATAAGGTAAAGTGATCCCACAAGAGGCCCGGAGGCCCTTGGGGTAGTAGGAAGTTAAGGCTCCCACTTTTTCTAGACAATCGGCACTTTACGTCAGCCGGGTTGTCAGCCCTGCATGACGGCCGCCTTTACCCCCAGAACAAGCGTCTGGTACTCAGTTCAGTTAGAGGCTGAGTCGACCCCAGGGCCATAGTGCCGCCAGAGGGTTTGGGTCAGTTTAAAAATCCTGACCCCAACGGGACTTGAACCCTCGACCCTCCGGCTTGTAGCTCAGTGCCTTAACCACTACGCTACGGCGTGCCCCACTCAACTCCTACACCCTTAAAAATCGTCCTTTGTAGCGGAAAACGTGAAAAAATAATAGCTCTTTGGACGCTTAAATGGCTTACGCTGCCTAAACCGTAACAAATACACAAAATTAATGTACAGAGAATTGAATATCTCAAAAAGCTCTACAAAAAATGCAGATGACCACACATCTGACATAAAAAAATCTTATAATGTGATCGTAGAGCCACCTACGGAGTCCAATTGTGAATCTAAACCATACAGGCACCCACTCAAAAAAATAGTCAAAATCGGTCCTGTCGTTTAGGCAGTTTTTAATTTTGAGTTTCAAGTAAACCTCCACTTCTAATTGTCAGATTTCACTCATTTTTGGATAATACGTATCTCGATTTATTTTAATACGATATACTGAGTTTCGTTGTGAAACATTGAAAAATGTGACTGCTAGAGCGATTTTTTAAATGTTCGCTTCAGGTGAACTCCTACAGCTAATGGTTTTAGAGAGTCCTATTGTGAATCTAAACCATCGAGGGGCCCAATCGGACACAAACAAACAAATTCATTAAAATCGATCCAGTTGTTTACGAGAAGTTCAATGACATACACGTACAGAAGAATATATATATATATATATCTCGCGACATCTAGTAATAATGGAGAATATAATACATATATAAGAAAAATAGATGTTTGAATTGGATTCGCCTGATGGTGTAATGGATATCACACTGAGGTACAGACTCAGAGATCCGGGTTCGAATCCCTTCCAGACATTTATTTTTCTTATCATACCATATATATAGATTGGAGAGATATAGGCCTATAGCTTAGGTAAACAGGCAGGTGGGTAGATATAGACAGCTGACAGATTTACGACACACTCCAATAGATAGAGGCAGATGACGGGTAAGGCAGGTAGTGGATTACGCCTGAATTAATTCCTTGTTAAATTCCACTTAAATTAGTTTTTGTTTTCTTAAAAATACGATTTAATGAGGCTCAGATGTTCCGATACTAAGTACACAGACATTTGTAATAATTTATAAATACAGCTGTGCTATTACTAAATGCTATCATTTGCTTTATTTCCTGCAAAAGACATCCATTCGTTTTATGGCACAATTTTTGTAGATTATATTCCCATCGTGTGTGGCCTGGGATGTGAAGCCACGCCCTCTCCTCATAAATCCAGTTCAAAATGGCATTAAATCACTTTTATTCACAAGATAATTCCAACTGTCGTCTGAAGGAACACGTGACAACGTACTTAAATATTATAAAAAAATTAAACATCATTTTTAGACATAAGTAGACATAAATATACGATAAAGAACTTCGTGTTATCTAAATAGACATACAGCACATTTTGTTTCATAATGTCCGCTATTCTATGCCTGAGTCCACCTGTCAATGTTCAGAAAGACAAATGACTGCTAGCGTGATGTTAGCCAACATAATAATACTAATTTCCGCTACCAGATTACTGTTACGTATATTCGATTTATATGTTGAAATCATTTTTGTTGTCTGTCAATTTATTTGTTAATTCATATATTTGAAATTGTTCTACTTTTTTTACACGCTTTATATTACCTTGACCTTTATCTATCTATGTAACGGAAATTTCAACGCGATTTTCACCCACTTAAAATCATTGGATCGACTTCAAACTTTGTATACTTGTAAAGGACCAATGACAATACAATAATTTCATACTTGTTTTGTAAAATCATGGTCAGAATCATCAGAAAATGAAAAAAAAGTGTCTGTGTAATTATGTAATGGAATCTTTCAACATGATTTTCACCCA
This sequence comes from Diploptera punctata, assembly GCA_030220185.1. Taxonomy (NCBI): domain Eukaryota; kingdom Metazoa; phylum Arthropoda; class Insecta; order Blattodea; family Blaberidae; genus Diploptera; species Diploptera punctata. The sequence goes on along the minus strand of JASPKZ010010281.1, from coordinate 62,390 downwards.
CTTAAAATCATTAGATCGACTTGAAACTTTGTATACTTGTAAAGAACCAATGACAATACAATAATTTCATTTTTTTCTAAAATCATGGCCAGAATCATCAGAAACTAAAAAAAGTATCTGTAATCAAGTAACGGAATCTTTCAACGCGATTTTCACCCACCTAAAATCATTGGGTCGACTTGTAACTTTGCATACTTGTAAAGGACCAATGACAATATAATAATTTAATTTTTTTTCTTCAAATCCTGACCAGAATCATCAGAAATTAAAAAAAAGTATCTTTGTAATTTGTAACGGAATCTTTCAACACGATTTTCATCCACCTAAAATCATTGGATCGACTTGAAACTTTGTATACTTGTAAAGGACCAATGACAATACAATAATTTCATTTTTTTTAAATCATGGCCAGAATCATCAGAAAATAAAAAAGTGTCTGTGTAATTATGTAACGGAAATTTTCAACACGATTTTCACCCACTTAAAATCATTGGATCAACTTAAAACTGTGTACACTTGTAAAGGACGAATGACAATACAATAATTTATAAATGTTTTTTAAATTCCTGGCCAGAATCATCAAAAAATAAAAAAAAGCCGCAATAATAGGTTGCGGACTTATCAACTTCTTAGTCAATCGTTATAAGAGCTCAGTTGGTAGAGCGATAGACTGTAGTGGTATATAATTTCAGTAATTCATAGGTCGCTGGTTCAAATCCGGCTGGGAGGGTATTTTTTTTAGAAGAGTATTACTTTTAGCTCATACTGCAATAGTATCGAATTTAAAGATTTATCTTATTCTGTAAAATATTAGAACTAAAACAAAAAAAAAAATGTTTTAAAAACTAAAACAACGCGCTTTATTAGAAAACCGAACTAAAAAATGCAAAATAATTTTAATTTCCAACACGCTTGGGATAAAATTGAAGTGTTCAACAAAAAAAAAATCATCTCCTACACATATAAATAAAACTAGAGTTATCTACAAAAAAATAATTTTGCCATCAAAAGCGTGGGGAGCTTTTTATGGTTTTTTACGTCTTCTTCTTAGAGACTTTACTTTTACCAATATCTGTTTATTATCAAATATATTAATTGGTGAAGAGCACCCCACGCTTTTGATGGTAACATTATTTTATTTTGTAGATAACTCTAATTTTATTCTAGATGTGTTGAAGATGATTTTTTTGTTGACCACTTTAATTTTATCCCAAGTGTGTTCGGAATTAAAATTATTTTGCATTTTTTAGTTCGGTTTTCTAATAAAGCGTGTTGTTTTAGTTTTTTTTTAACTATCATTTACTATTAAGAATTTTCTCTACATTACAGTAGTTATCCTTCAGCCCAAATGTATTTTTATATATTTATTTACTCATTACTAAGTCCTTTTACCACATATCTATAACTAACTCACTGGCAATATCGAACCAGTAGCTTCAAGGCCGCTTACACCTAAGTTCTCCATACATCCCCATACTAAGCTAATGTTTTCCAATCATTTCTGTATCATCTATTTCCCTCAAATCATTGTTAATGCTATTCTCCCATCTCATTGTTGGTCTAAACTGGGCATTTTCCCTCTGGGCTTCCTATTAAGGAGTTTCAATGCCCTTCTTTCATTCCCCACTCGAAAGCCATAGGATAATGCAAAGCTGCCTGATTCCTGGCCATCTAAATTCCTGTAAAGCGACTATATCCAAGAGTGATTTATCTAATTCCTGCGTTAATATTTCTAGTGCCCCACTACTATATAATATCCTAACATTCTATGTTCCTAGGAACATGTAGGTGTTTGGACTTTTTCCATGGATTCCATGCAGTATTCTCCGCCCGGAAAACCGAATGAGGGACTTACTTACTTACTGGCACTATCGAATCCGTAGGTTCATGGCCGCACGGACATAAGCTCTCTATACATCCCTATCCTGAGCTAATGCTTTCCAATCATTTCCTGTATAATCTACTTCCCTCAAATCATAGTTAATGTTATTCTCCCACCTCATTCTTGGTCTACCAACTGGGCGTTTTCCCTCTGGCTTTCCTACAAGAAGCTTCCATGCACGTCTTTCATTTCCCATTCGTGCCACATGTCCTGCCCATCGGTCTATGAGACTTAACTGTTCTCATTATATCTGGCTTCCTATAAAGACCATGTAATTCACTGTTATGCAAGTCTTCTCCATTCACCTGTCTGTTCATCTCTCTTTGGTCCAAAAAAATTCCTAAGAACTTTATTCTCAAATACTTGTAATCTCCTTTCCTCCCTTAAAGTAAGATTCCATGTTTCGCATCCATATAATAAAACTGGTAGAATAATAGTTTTATATATTTTCAGTTTAACGTTTTTTGAAAGGAGTTGGGAAGTCAAGATTCCCTGTAATGCATAATAACATGCGTTTCCAGAATTGAGCCTATTTTTAATTTCCTTGTGCATCTCATTCCTGTTTGTGATTATTGTTCCTAGGTATTTGAGTTCAGTCACTTCTTCAAAATTTCCCTCATTTGTCATTAGCTGTCCATTTCCATTATATAATGCATTTTTATGTGTGACCATATATTTAGTTTTATTGATATTTACTTCCAGTCCCAATTTCTTAGTGTTAGTAGTGTGTGCGTGTTGGCCTTTAGTATCTCCTCGCTCTCGGCCAATAGTACTACATCATCAGCATAAACTAACAGCTTATTAATACCATTGAGTTGTGAGTCTTCTTCATTCTCTAAACATTTGATGACATGCTCTAGTACAAAATTAAATAGTAGAGGAGATAGTGCATCTCCTTGCTTCAACCCATTCTGGATGTCAAAAGTGTTCGACAACTGTTTGTCTACACGCACCCTACTCTTTGTGCCATTTAGACACATTCGTATAAGTCTAACTTTTGAGGAATTCCGAACTCCAGCAGGATACTATATAACTTCTCCCTCTTAATTGAATCGTATGCCTTTTGGAAGTCTACGTATAGTTGATGTACAGTACCATTATATTCCCTTACACAAGTAAGAATTCAATATTTTAATACCACACCTCATATCCAGTCTTGTAATCATACCGGTTTCGAAGCATTTGCAGCTGCATCTTCAGTAATTTCTTGTCGACAAGAAATTACTGAAGATGAAGCTGCCTAAGCTTTGAAACCGGTTTAATTAGAATACCACATATGAGATGTGGTATTAAACACTTAAATTAAACCTCATATTGATTTTTTCCTATAAAAGTTGAGTAACATAAGTAACTCAAAGAACAAAAAAGTCGGGAAATAACTCTTGAAGTTAAAGTGATAATAAATAATGAATCAAGGATAACCTTAAAAGAGAAATGTTAATAAGGGAGGTGGAGCAACTGTAGAATGCTGAGGACAAGAAGCAGCAAGGATTTGGAATTCATGAGACATTTTTTTCCCTGACCTGATTCTCTAGATTTACAGGTGCACGCAATGCAAACAGGATAATTGCAGAGATTATAAGTTTTGAGTGCTGCAATCCTTAATTTATTATGAGATTTTATGCCAAATACCTTTCGCAAAATCTTAAGTAAATTATATTTTAAGAACATTGCCAAAAACACGAGAAGTTACAATTTGCACAGAAATTGTCAACTGAAAATCATACATAACAGTGCCTGGCGTATACATTGCAGTCAGCGGCTACTGCAGAATGACTAATTTAATTTGGCATCCCACATTGCATTGTGTCCAAACATAACCAAGTGCTCTTTTGAGTATATTCAAAATGTATTTATGTATCTACATTATAAATTATCTATTTATTTAATAGGGTTTAAATCATCATCGTCGTCCTTTCAAGTATTAGGCCCAGTGGCCCGTTACGGTCTCCCGCCATCTCCGTAAAGGTCGACCCACAGATCTTCTGCCTCGAGGAATGTAGTGAAGAATTTGTTTTGGTATTCTGTGACGATCCATGCGCTGAATATGGGCTAGCCAATTGTTTCTATATTCTTGGAGGTATTCGGATATAGGTACGATGTTTAACTCTCTGGCTATTGTTGAATTTCTTTCGTGGTCTAGAAGGCTATAACCTGCAGTTCGTAGCAGAAATTTCATCTCCGTGGCTGTAATATGACATGTCCAAGCTTCACTGCCATAACAGACTATGGGTCTAGCGAGAATTTTATAGATTTTCATTCTTGTGTGTCTCTGCACTTTTGATGGTTTAAAAACTTGGTTGATAATTCTTAAAGCTTTATTATAGTTTTGTATTTTAAAGGATATATTACATTCCTCATTATAAGTTAGATTATATCCTAAGTATTTAAATGAATTAACTTGCTCTAATATTGAATTCTGAATACAAATTTTACTTCTTACTGGGAATTTCCCTTGAAAGGCCATAACTTTAGATTTTGTTGTTGCTATTTCCATGTTAAATCGTTGGGCTATTATATTAAGATGATGAGTGGAATATTGTAATTCATCTTCATTATTGCCGAAAAGAGCCTGATCATCTGCATATAAGAGTGTGTCTAAAATTGTGTGTCTTGAGAGAGGAATATTACCATGAACTGTCAATCTCCAGTGTCAGTAGGGTTTAAATGCATACATTTATACAATACAACAGGTGAACAGTTTCAATTATTTAGGATGCAATGTATCATACTGCGAGAAGGAAGATGTTAATAATAAATTTAATAATTTTTATAGAATGTGTGGCACTATAAAACGGACACTGAAAATTAAAACTTTCAGGAGAACACAATTAAAATTATACAAAATTATGGCAGTGCCTGTCTTAACATATGCAAGTGAGAATTGGACTCTTAACCGTTCAGACAGAAGAAAAAAAGAAACTGCAGAAATGAAGTTCTTACGTTCAGTAGCAGGTGTGACAATTTTGGACAGAAAAAGAAATTAAGAAATTGGAAAATGCTTAAATATTTTTAATTTAACAAATTGAATTGACAACATGAGAAACAAATATTGATTTTTATGATAAATGTAAAGAAAATAGTGAATATTTATTTTAGTTTAGAGAGAATATTCTTCTTCTTCTTCTTCACGTCACGGGCTAGACATAAATTGCCTGCTCCGCCTCACAGTTGTTCTGTCCATCTTTTCACTGGCCTTCCTACATTATTTGAACCTCTTGGCTTGTAGTTGAACGCTGCTCTTGGTAATCTTGTTACATTCATTCTTTCCACGTGTGTAAACAATTTCTCTCTATATTCTCTGATTTTCTCATTCAATGGATATATATTTAACTGTGTTCTTATATCTTCATTCCTTATCCGATCCAATCTTGAGCAGTCTTTTGTTCTTCTAAGGAAGTTCATTTCTGCGCTTTGTATTTTACTTTGCAATTTTTTGGTCATTACACAAGTTTCGCTCCCATAAAGTAATGCAGGAACTGCCAATGTTTTATAAAACTTCAATCTGGTATCTCTTCTTGTTTTATTCTTTAATGTTTTATGTATAATTCCACTTATAATTTGAAATTTCGACAGTTTCATATGTACGTCTCTTTCAGTTACAGAATATTAATTCCCATATTGTTTTTAAATTTGGGATGGGACATACAAGCCAGGTCGGCCGCGGTCGATTAGTGGTTATGCTCCTTGCCTCTGGTAACGAGGTTTCAAACCCGGCCGGGGTCGATGCATTTTTTAGGACGGGAAAATGCAAGGAGCAAGTCCTCCGGGAGGGACTTTAAGCCGTGGGTCCCGAGTCTGAAGATTTTCAGGCTCGTAAAAAATCCTTAAGCCTGAATGGAAAGGCCTCTAAGCAAAATTTACCGAATTTTCCCGTCCTAGTACTACCTTGGTTTCCTAGATGTCAGTATGAGGCGGAACGCTGACCACGGACCACTCAAAATGACATCTATACGAAAACAAGTGTAACTAAATTAGTATGGTTCAAATTTTCCCCTGTAGGGGGAGAGCGCCTAAATCTCTGTAAAGGGAAAACATAGGCTTATAAGTAAAGTATTCCCACTACAGGCCTCAGGAGGCCCTTGGGGTAGTGTGAGGTTAAGGCTCCCACTATTTCTAGACAATCGGCATTTGATGTCAGCCGCCTTTACCCCAGAACAACCGTCTGGTACTCATTTCCGTTAGAGGCTGAGTCGACCCCAGGGCCATAGTGCCGCCAGAAGGTTTGGGACAGTTTTAAAATCCTGACCCCACCGGGACTTGAACCCTCGACCTTCCGACTTGTAGCGCAGTGCTTTAACCACTACGCTACGGCGTGCCCCACATAGGCTTATAATACAATAATATATAAGCCAGAAGGATATAGATGTGAGGGACGACCAAGACCACGATGAAGAGACAAGTTTTCTGAATGAGACCGGAACGTAGTTCAATCAGTGATGATGATGATAAATTAAAAGTATCTTATAGAATACATTGCTAATTTAACGGTTAAATACACAATATTGAAGTTTCGAACTACATTTGTTTGGAAAGTAGAAAGTCGTGTGATTGTGGGTGTTCATTTTTAAGCCTACATTACATATAGGCCTACTTAAAAACAACCTTGCAAAGTTGATATATTATTACAGAAATGTTGCAAAACCCAAAGAACCTCGTAAATACATGTGACAGGTTGGCTTGTATTTTGTGGTTAATTTACAACTAGCTATGTTCAATAAATTGGAAGCAGATTCACAAAACTGGACACGAACCAGGCACGTGGGTTTTGGTTTATTTTAAAATGTATCTTATGATATCCTTCTAATTCAAGGATGCACCAAACATTTAAAAATCTTTAAAGCTATTTTTTTCCCCCAAATTCGAAATATATATAGCAACTAACTCACTGGCATTGGGGAGCCCGTAAATTCATGGCCGCGCGGACATAAGTTTCCATACATCCCTATCCTGAGCTAATGCTTTCTAATCATTCCCTGTATAATTTACATCCCTCAAATCATAGTTAATGTTATTTTTCCACGTCATTCTTGGTCTACCAACTGGGCCTTTTCCCTCTGGTTTTCTTACAAGAAGCTTCCACGCACGTCTTTCATCCCCCATACGTGCAACATGTCCTGCCCATCGCAGTCTATGACACTTAACTGTTCTTATTATATCTGGCTTCCTATAAAGACCATGTAGTTCATCTGTTAGGTAGTATTCTGCATTCACCTGTCTGTTCATCTCTCTTTGGTCCAAAATTTTTCCTCCGATTTCGATTGAGGGTCTTTCCACTTTTCAGCGGTTGCCCTTTTACCAGCCGGCTGCTGGCCCTTCACATCCACATGTGTCAATCACAGAGGTAGATGATCAACAGCCAGTGTAGGGGTGACATGTGGTTAGCATGTCGAGTCCCCCAGCCGTTATAGCTGGTTCCTCAACCTGGAGCCGCTACTTATTGTAGCTACCCAATTGCCTCACGATACTGGGTGGGCACCGGTCCCATACTGGCCGAAATACCATGAGAAAATGTCTTCCCCATGGAGACTTGAACCAGCGCAAGTCCCGTAGCTCTGCGCCAAGGCTTCCTACCTTAACCGCTCGGCTAAGAACTTTATTCCCAAATATTAGTAATATTTTCTCCTCTCTTAAGGTAAGATTCCATGTTTCGCATCCATATAATATAACTGAGAGAATAACAGTTTTATATATTTCCAGTTGTAACGTATCTTGAGAGAAATTGGGACAAGAGTCCCTTTAACGCATATTAGCATGCATTTCCAGAATTGAGCCTATGTTTAATTTCTTTGTGCATCTTATTCCTATTTGTAATTATTGTTCCTAGGTATTTGAATTCAGCCATCTTGAACAAGAATATATTGGTAGCAAAAGGTTAAAGTTTTTCTTCAAAGAGACTTCAAGAAGAACATAGGCCTACCTATAACCGAAAAGGGTGAAAATTGGGAACAAAAAAGGGAGTTCAACTGCAAAAATCCTAAATATTATCATTATTATATTATATAAATATAAAATGAAATACCTTCGGAGGACTGCAGGATACACACTACTAGACCACAAAAAAATATGAAAACATCTTAGAAGAATTACACATGGAACCTTTAGAAAACAAAATTTCTGATTATAAGTCAAGATGGATACAACATGTTCATCGATTGGAAGATCACAGGATACCCAAACAAATGTTAAGATATCAACCTGCAGGAAGAAGAAGGCCAGGACGTCCACTCAAAAGACTTCTGGATGGTGTTTCTGTTGAGGCCGAAACAGGTCAACTCAACAAATGGCCTAAATTCGTGAATGTACTATGATGATGATTATTATTATTATTATTATTATTATTATTATTATTATTATTATTATTATTATTATTATTATAGTCCACCGCTGTGGTCTCGAGGTAGCGTGCTGCCTTGTTACGCAGCGGGCCCGGGTTCGATCCCCGGTCGGGGCAGTTTTTCTGGGTGAGGTTTTTATCGGGGTTTTTCCTCACCTGTAAGACAAATGTCAGGAAAACTTTAAGGCCCAAACGGTCCCCGAAATCATATGGCCATCTTCATCATCAACATCCTTATCATTATCATCATCATCATCCTTCACAGGTGTGGAAAGCAACGGGAAGCTACCACACCTACACAATTCCCTAGTAAAGCTGTAAGCATAGCATGAAAATGCTATGATTGCAGTGAAGGACCTGCCTTCGGGCAGAATTATTTGGATGGATGGATTATTATTATTATCATTATTATTATTATATTGTATAAATATAAAATTAGATACCTTCGGAGAACTGCAGGATACACACTACTAGATCACAAAAAAAAATAGGAAGACATCTTAGAAGAATTACATATGGAACCTTTAAAAAACAAAATCTCTGATTATAAGTCAAGATGGATGCAACATGTTCATCGATTGGAAGATCACAGGATACCCAAACAGATGTTAAGATAACCTGCAGGAAGAAGACCAGGACGTCCACTCAACAGACTTCTGGATAGTGTTTCTCTTGAGGCCGAAACAGGTCAACAAATGGCCTAAATTCGTGAATGTATTTTTTTTTGATTGCGGATGAGCCCATATAGGACTACGCAAAATACTTAGAGGCGTTTCCTTTGAGCCCAAATTTCTTTCATTCTTTTGCTGTGAGCTTGTTTTCTATCATCTGTCCAAATTGTTACAATTTTTTTCTTAGGTTTGTCCTCTTGGTCAACTAGCCACTTATTCACCTTAATTCTAGATATATCTCTGTTTGGGATATCTTCTTTAGTAATTCCTGCCAATTTTAAGTCCTTTTTGACTTCATCAATCCACTTCATAGTATCCACTGGAGCTTTACTTCTGGTACTATTATTATTATTGTTATTGTTGTTATTATTATTATTATTATTATTATTATTATTATTTCGTAACTATTTTAATTCATAGAAGTTGCCATATTACAAAACCACTTCCATTTATGAGTGATTTCAAAATCCAAGCAAGATTTGAAGTGAATGAAAATTTGCATAGATTTTTATAGCACGAGAAATTTGCATTATTTGAAACCTTAATGAATTTATTTAGCATTTAAAATTAATTAACATATTGGTTGCATTATATAACTGCATTGCTAAGTGATTAAAGGTGTTATCCTTGAGTCTTAATGAATAAACAATGACATAAAGTTGCATTTATACATTAACATACTCAGCCAATGGTTACTATACCCATGTACCAATATCATTACTATTTATTATTATTGTTTCAATGCTTATGCAGTTAAAACTGTCCTATATGACATTGAAGTGTATATAAATTGGTCGAATGAAAATCGTTAATTAATTTTATAATTTTAATACTCCAGGGAAAAAGAGAGGTCATCAAATGTGTTTCATCACCTATGTACAGCCTGTAATTTATATGGTTTAAATCATCATCATCATCATCTTATGGCACGACAACTTCAAAAGTGAAAGTTTTGGCCTTCTCAACAATTTTCTTCCATGCCAATCTGTCTCTTGCCATATTCAAAATAGTCACTTTCATTTTCCTTAGATCGTTCATTGTGTCATCCTCCCATCTGATCTTCGGTCTTCCTACAGCTCTGCCTCCTATAGGATTCCATTTGTAGAGTTTTTTGACCACTTTTTGATCATCCATTCTTAATGGTTTAAATGGAAATTATAATTATTTTTTACTACAATTTGAAGAACAGGCGAACAGTTTCAATTATTTAGGATGCATTATCAAACTGTCAGAAGGAAGATATTAATTTTAAATTAAACAAGTTTTATAGAATGAAATTATGAGTATTTGAGAATAAAGTTCTTAGGAACATTTTTGGACCAAAGAGAGATGAACAGACAGGTGCATGGACAAGACTACATAACAATGAACTACATGGTCTTTATAGGAAGCCAGATATAATAAGAACAGTTAAGTCCCGTAGACTGCGATGGGCAGGACATGTTGCACGTATGGGGAATGAAAGACATGCATGGAAGCTCCTTGTAGGAAAGCCAGAGGGAAAACGCCCAGTTGGTAGACCAAGAATGAGGTGGGAGAACAACATTAACTATGATTTGAGGGAAGTAGATTACACAGGGAATGATTGGAAAGCATTAGCTCAGGATAGGGATGTATGGAGAGCTTATGTCCACGCGGCCATGAACCTACGGGTTCGATAGTGCCAGTGAGTAAGTAAGTAAGTATAATTTGAAGACTGTTAGTTTATGCTGATGATGTAGTACTATTGGCCGATAGCGAGGAGATACTAAAGGCCAACACGCACACACTACTGAGTAACACTAAGAAATTGGGACTGGAAGTGAATATCAATAAAACTAAATATATGGTCACACGTAGAAATACATTATATAATGGAAATGGACAGCTAATGACAAATGAGGGAAATTTTGAGGAAGTGACTGAATTCAAATACCTAGGAAAAATAGTCACAAGAATGAGATGCACAAGGAAATTAAACATAGGCTCAATTCTGGAAATGCGTGCTATTATGCATTACAGAGACTTTTGACTTCCCGACTCCTTTAAAAAAAAACGTTAAACTGAAAATATATACAACTATTATTCTATCAGTTATATTATATGGGTGCGAAACATGGACTCTTACTTTAAGGGAGGAAAGGAGATTACAAGTATTTGGGAATAAGGTACTTAGGAAAATTTTAGAACCAAAGATAGAGATGAACAGACAGATGAATGGAGAAGACTGCATAACAGTGAATTACATGGTCTTTATAGGAAGCCAGATATAATGAGAACAGTTAAGTCACGTAGACTGCGATGGGCAGGACATGCTGCGCGTATGGGGAATGAAAGACGTGCATGGAAGCTTCTTGTAGGGAAGACAAGGGAAAACTCCCAGTTGGTAAACCAAGAATGAGGTGGGAGAACAACATTAACTATGATTTGAGGGAAGTAGATTATACAGGGAATAATTGGAAAGCATTATCAAAGGATAGGGATGTATGGAGAGCTTATATCCGCGCAGCCATGAACCTACGGGTTCGATAGTGCCAGTGAGTAAGTAAGTAAGAGGTTATGTATTGCGATCTTACTTCCGGGCGGTTTCTAAGCCGGCTGTGTAGTTATAAATAGCATACATTTACTGTTACATCTCTTTGGGCTTGACAAATATCAACAACAGATTTTTTACAGCAACAGAACTAACCTTTTTTTGGTAATTTTTAAAGTTGTTTCTTGCTGTACCATATCGATCGTACATTGTTGATATCGCTGTCAATAAGTTAATGTATCCCTCATTACGAACAGGAAGAGGCAAAATTATCGGTCTGTGAGATAAGTAGTCATAAGTAATGCCACGAGTGATTTCCAAATTATCGATAAATTCACGATTCACGAAGTGAGGAGTGAATTTATCTAGAGAATTTGGAAATCAAGAGTGGCATTTGTTAGGACTATTTAACGAATAAAATTAAGCTGTTTACTCACAAATCATTGTTTAACTATAGTTATTTAAAAATATTTATATATTTAATGTAAACGGCGACGTTTGAAAACAAATGAGAAACGATTGGTACGCTTCATATGCTTCTTTTGTTCGTCACTGCAACCAGATCATGTTATTTATTGCCAAAGGAACGCAATATTGTAAGAATGCACTCTATTGGAGAAAAAATTAAACACATCAAACTGTATATTAATTCATTTCTGATGTCCTATGATGTAAATATAAAATTATATTTTTCTGGAAAAAAATACATTTAAGAAAGTGCAAACTGAGGTTTCTTTTTTTGGTGGTATAATCAATTACTACAAATGTATTCACGTAGACTTTCAGGGCCGGAGTTGCTATGATGATCTCGATGAAGATTTTCGGGCTATAGGCCGTGGTCGTGAGGCTTGTAGTTCCCCTCTGGCGAAACGTCGGTGAACTACAAGCCTCACGACCACGGCCTACAGCCCGAAAATCTTCATCAAGATCATCATAATTACAACAACTGGTTTTGTATTAACTCCCACATGCGGTATGTGTTGACATTCATGCACTATATATACAATCTGCTAGCCGTATTTCTTAGTGAGTCAGTCACTGCAAAATAATGCTATAACCTATTCAGAATGTTAAACAGGAGGTGCTTTCTTTATTATGACTATTTAACTCATGCTCCAAATGGGAGTCAATGACCAATCACGTTTCAATGATTTCTGTTTTACAACCAATCAGAGTCGTGTTTCACGAAATATTTTTCAGTGTTATAATTACCATAATAAAGAAGGCTCCTCCTTTTTAATATTCTAAACAGGTCTGACCATTATTTTGCAGTGACTGAGCCTGTGGGAAATACGGCTACCAGATTGTAAATATAGTGCATGAATGTCAACACATGCCGCATGCGGGAGTTAATATAAAAACATTTGTAGCAATTGATTATACCACCAAAAAAAGAAACCACTGTTTGCACTTTCTTAAATGTACTTTTTTCCCAGGTAACAATCCAGAAAAATATAATTGTCATATTTACATCATACGACATCAGAAATGAATTAATATACAGTTTGATGTGTTTAATTTTTTCTCCACTAGAGAGCATTCTTACAATATTGCGTTCCTTTGGCAATAAATAGTATGATCTGGTTGCAGTGATAAACAAAAGAAGCAGATGAAGCGTACCTATCGTTTGTCATTTGTTTTCAAACATCGCCGTTTACATTAAATATATAAATATTTTAAAATGACTATATTTAAATAATGATTTGTGAGTAAACAGCTTAATTTTATTCGTTAAATAGTCCTAACAAATGCCACTCTTGATTTCCAAATTCTCTAGATAAATTCACTCCTCACTTCGTGAGTCGTGAATTTATCGATAATTTGGAAATCACTCGTGGCATTACTTATGATAAACTTTAGTTGGTAAATTCTAGGCGAAACACGACTGTGATTGGTTGTAAAAAAAAATTGTAACATGATTGGTCACTGACTCCCATTTGGGGCATGAGTTAAATTGTCAGAGAAAATCTTGGAGTACCAGGTTAAATGAAGATACAGAAAGATGCCAAGAAGAATGTAAAAATCATCTGAGAAGAATGGAAAGAAATTTACTTCCAAAATCGGCATTCCAATATACTCCAACTGGATATAGGGACCAAGGAAGACCAAAACATCGGTGGAGAGATCAAAACCATCTTCGTTGGGTTTGCCATCACAGGTTAGATGGCTTTTAAACGGATTCGTTCCTGATGATGATGATGAGTTACATATTTTTCCCGACAGGTAGCCCTACAGTCATGCCCGGGTGGTATAAGACACGTAACATTTATCTAAGAGTAAGAAGGAAATGTATTTACAGTGATACCACTTGTAAATGAGCATGTCTCAAGACTTGATTAATCACACCTGCAGTCGATTAGCATTCATTCATTGTATGTTAATTCGATTAACTTGCACAATGTTACCAACTGGCACACTAACCGAGAAATGACATTTCCTATTAATATCCTGTGAATTAATTAATTAAAATTATTCTTCACTGGACCAGAGTCATTGATTCATTCACAATCCACCTTTAATATCTCCTCTTCCTTATTCGTCAAAGTCTCGTAGACTGCGAAGGACATGAGATGCACGAATAGATAATGAAAGTGCGACATGGTAACACCTTGAAGGAAAATTAAAGCAAAAGAGCCCACTAGATAGGTCAGGAATGAGGTGGGAGAATAACGTTATCCATGATATAAATAATATAGGAGATGATTGGAAAACATTGGTTTATAATATCTAATTTTAGAAAAATTTTGGACCAAAGAGAGATGAACAGACAGGTGAATGGAGAATACTACATAACAATGAACTACATGTTCTTTATAGGAAGCCAGATATACTAAGAACAGTTAAGTCTCGTAGACTGCGATGGGCAGGACATGTTGCACGTATGGGGAATGAAAGACTTGCATGGAAGCTTCTTGTAGGAAAGCCAGAGGGAAAACGCCCAGTTGGTAGACCAAGAATGAGGTGGGAGAATAACATTAACTATGATTTGAGGGAAGTAGATTATACAGAGAATGATTGGAAAGGATTAGCTCAGGATAGGGATTTATGGAGAGCTTATGTCCGCGCGGCCATGAACCTACGGGTTCGATAGTGCCAGTGAGTAAGTAAGTAATTAATTTTAGAGTTGATTTCATTAAGATATTTGAATGTTTTTGGATTTTTATTCTACTTTTCTACATAGCTACCTATACGTGTATTTTTTAACTAACACTTGTACATTTGTAACTTTATTTTCACTGGCCTCACATCCACATGTTAATCACTGAGGTTGATGATCATCCTGTCAGTGTAGGGGTGACATGCCCAGCTGATATATCTGCTTTTCTCAACCTCGAACCGCTACTTATTGTAGCTACCCAAATGCCTCACGATGTTGGGTGGGCACCGGTCCCATACTGGCCGAAATTCCACGAGAATATTTCTTCCCTCATTGAGAGATGGTGTCCACCGCTGTGGTCTCGAGGTAGCATGCTGCCTTGTCAGGCAGCGGGCCCGGGTTCGATTCCCGGTTGGAACAAGCTTCCTGGGTAAGGTTTTTTCGGGGTTTTTTCTCACATGTAAGACAAATCTCAGGAAGCTTTGAGACCCAAACATCATCTGGCCACCATCATTATCATCCCCGGTGTGGAAAGCAAGGGAAGCTACCACACCTACAATTCCCTAGTAAAGCTATAAAACATAGCATGAAAATGCTATGATTGCGGTGAAAAACCTGTCCTCGGGCAAAAAGCTATAGAATAGAATAGAGGGTAAGTATAGTAGGACGGAGGAGTGACATGCACGAGTGGCGTGTGACACATAAAAAGGTTCCTACAAATGTCAGAATGGGTTAAAGAATATATGGGTCCATTTAAAGAAAACGAACCTAGAAAAATTGGAGAAACTAAAAGCCACATACCTAAAAAGGGTGCTCTGTCTCTCCAGATACACGCCCTCACGACTTGTTTATGAACTCTCCAGAGAACCATTCTACATAGAAGAGCTGAGGCTAAAGTTCCTACTACCAGTGACACCAGCTTACCAGGACCTCCTGCAAGAACTCCACGAGAAGAAACGCAAAATATGGGAAGAATTCTATATTACTGACGCCATGACAAACCGTGAATGGACTCAGGGAGGATATGAATTGCGCCACACAGTGATCAGACTCGCTGTGCATGGATTCCACCACAAGCTGTACAGCAACCAGAGATTCCACGAGCCCGGCCCAAACTGTGTGTGTGTGCAAGATGTGGTGAACAGTGTGAGAAATATCATGTGTTAAACTGTAGGATGAGATCAGAATCATTGTTGAAACTCTGCAGTGACTGAGAACAATCTTCTTTGCACGTTGTGCGCATTTTTTGTTTTATTATTAAATGTGAGAACAGACAGGCGAATGGAGGCTACATAACAGTGAACTACATGGTCTTTATAGGAAGCCAGATATAATAAGAACAATTAAGTCTCATAGACTGCGATGGGTAGGACATGTGGCGCCAATGGGCAATAACAGAGATGCATTTAGGCTTAATGTACAAAGAATTGAATATTTGAAAAAAAATATCGACAAAGAAGTCCCAGACAGCATATGTCTAACCTTTTACGGATAACTCACAATAACCATTTTTGTCTTTCAGCTCACTGAAGCCAAGAAAATGGGGGAAAGAAGAATCTCAGGCAACGCCGGGCAATCAGCACAGAATATCTAAAAACAATTACATAGAGAATATAATCTACCAACTTGTATGGCATCTATAGATCTTAAAAAGGCATTTGACAAAGTTAACAGAAATAAATTGTGGAATATAATGAAAGAGAAAGGAGTACCTCAGCACCTAATAACTGCAATAAAAAGTTTATATGTAGAAAATAAAATAACAATAGAAACTGGAGGCAAAAATAAAAACAATATAACAACAACAATAAATAGAGGTTTAAGACAGGGATGTCCACTTTCATCCTCCCTTTTTAATATTTATATTGACGATATCATATATAATTGGCAGATAAATTTGGACTCACATTTCAAAATAAGAAATAAGATGTTAGATACCTTACTTTTTGCAGACGACCAAGTTCTAATATCTAGTTCAGTAGATAGTCTACAGAAATCGCTCTTTCAGTTAAATAAAATTATACAGAAATATAATTTCAAAATATCAATAAGTAAAACGAAAATCTTAGCTTTTAAGGGATCAGATACCTTAAGAGCTAAAATCATTCTGGAGGGGAAACCCATTGAACAAGTGAACCATTTTAAATACCTGGGTTATGAAATCTCCTATTTTAAAAATGAAGATCTATTTAACAAACTTAATAAATTTAATTATATATGTGGAACAATCAAAAGGATATTTAAAAGCACAAGAAAAGAAACAAAACTAAAATTTTATAAACTAGTGGCAGTCCCCTTACTATTGTATGGTAGTGAATTTTGGGTTTTAACTAAAAGAGAAGAGAAGCAGCTGAAATGAGATTTCTGAGAAGTGTGGCTGGTTGCAAACTTCTAGATAAGAGAAGAAGTGAAGATATTAGAAATGAGCTAAATATCTTTAAACTCTTAGATAGAATAAAATAATCTAGAAAAAAAAAATGGAAAGAACATGTTCAAAGAATGGAAGATGATCGCATTCCCAAAATTATGCTTAAATACAAACCAAAAGGACGCAGGAATGTTGGTAGACCGAAGAAGAGATGGATCCAACTTTTGAATGAGAATCTATGGGACCGGAACAAGGCACATGGGCTCAATCCCTGATTGTTGATGATGATGATGAATTACGATATTAATATATAATTAGTTTTCTTTTTACTTATTCAACTGAACATAAAACACATTTAATATATTTAGACGTAGCAGCGCACGCCGGGTATTAGATTATATTTAATGTAAGAATGGAACTTGATTCCGAGTGCATATAATTAAGTAATGCAGTTTTATCGCTATTGTATGCTAATAGTATGCAATAACTTGTTTATTAAGTGTCACACAATGACAACGGAAGAAAAAAGTAGCTTCAATTGTTCCAACATGTAAGCTACAATTAATACATCCAACAATTTATATCGGGCTGTGTAATACAGGACATTTCACAATGAAAGGGACAAATATGAAATATTCATCATCATCACCCATGCAAGTACTAGGTCACGTGGCCTGTTACGGTCTCAAAGAGGAACTTTCCACCCAGCGCTTTTTTTGACGTCCCAGCGATCTTTTGCCTTGGAGCAAGTAACGAAGCATGTCTTTTGGAATTCTACGAGATGGCATTCGTTGAAGATGGGCTTTCCAGTTGTTCTGGTAGTTTTTTTTAGCAGTAAAGCATTTATTAATGAATAGTATTAACTGGTTTAGTCCCGCGCCGTAGCCGAGCGGTTAAGGTAGGAAGCCTTGGCGCAGAGCTACGGGACTTGCGCTGGTTCGAGTCTCCATGGGGGAAGAAATTTTCTCATGGTATTTCGGCTAGTATGGGACCGGTGCCCACCCAGCATCGTGAGGTAATTGGGTAGCTACAATAAGTAGCGGCTCCAGGTTGAGGAACCAGCTATAACGGCTGGGGGACTCGACATGCTAACCACATGTCACCCCTACACTGGCTATTGATCATCTACCTCTGTGATTGACACATGTGGATGTGAAGGGCCAGCAGCCGGCTGGTAAAAGGGCAACCGCTGAAAAGTGGAAAGACCCTCAATCGGAATTAACTGGTTTACAGTATTATTTAATACCTCAGAATATTTTAATCTGCAATATTTAGATTTAGATTTTATATTTATTTATTTCCTTCTGGCTTTTTTCGTGTTGAGACTTGAAAGTAGTTTTGAAGTTCCTTAGGACAGGTTACTGGCCCGACGCTAAGTAGTCCAGTGGTAGGGCTGCTACCTTTTAGTCTCTGGACAGACATTAGGATACCGCATTTACTCAGTACCTGATGGAACGGTTATACCGCCGTGACTCGGTCCTCAGAGCCTCGTTTGTGAAAACAGGTTGTACCACGAGAAGGTGAGGATGAGAATTGGGTAGGAGAGGTTATACACACGTCACTACCCCTTACAACCCCACATTTTGCTTTAATAGATTTTGAAAAAGCATTCGACACAGTCAAGAGATCAAAACTCTTAAATATATTGGAAGACAGAAATATACCAAATTTATTTTGGCAGAACATACAAAATATTTACAAAGACAACACCATAAAGATTAAATTAAATAACAGATTTTCTGAAGAAGGAATTATAAATCGTGGTGTGAGACAAGGTTGCCCCCTATCCCCAACACTCTTTGCAATTTATATCAATGAAGTAATATGTTGCTGGAACAAAACATATAAATTTGGAATAAGAATATCAGAAAATAGAAAATTAAACACCCTATTGTTTGCAGATGACCAAATAATAATAGCAAATTCCGAAGATAATCTACAGAAAGGTCTGTATGAACTTAACAAAATTACAGAAGAATATGGATTAAAGATATCTACAGAAAAAACAAAAATTATGGCATTTCAAGGTGTAGATCCTGTCAGAAGTAAAATTGTACTGGACAATAAAATTTTGGAGCAGGTGAATAATTTTTACATATCTAGGATGCAATATCTCATATGAAGAAGAAAAGGATGTAAATGCAAAAATATCTAAATTTTTAAGAATTTTAGGGTTAATAAATTCTATCTTCAAGCCACAGTTAGTCCAAAAGCATTCAAGACTGAAAGTGTATAAAACACTGGCTCTTCCAACTCTTTTGTATGGTAGCGAAGTATGGACGTTGAAACAGAAGGATATACAGAGACTTATATCTGCTGAAATGAGATATCTTCGGAGGACTGCAGGATACACACTACTAGATCACAAAAAAAAATGAAGACATCTTAGAAGAATTACACATGGAATCTTTAGAAAACAAAATTTCTGATTATAAGTCAAGGTGGATACAACATGTTCATCGAATGGAAGATCACAGAATACCCAAACTAATGTTAAGATATCAACCTGCAGGAAGAAGAAGACCAGGACGTCCACTCAAAAGACTTCTGGATGGTGTTTCTCTTGAGGCCGAAACAGGTCAACAAATGGCCTAAATTCGTGAATGTACTATGATGATGATGATGATTTATTTATTTAGCCTGGTGGAGTTAAGGCCATGTGTCCTTCTCTTCCACTCACCAGGACAAACATATATTACATCAGAATATAACAATCACAATGAACTCCAATATTAAATACTAAATAAAAATTTGATCAAAAAGATAATATCTATTATATTACGATCTACAATGCAACCAGTTAATGTTAGTTAAAATTAAGACTAAAACTAATAATAAAATGTATACAAGCAAGACATATTAAATTGTCCCTGTCTAATGTATATTTATATAAAACAAAGAAAATAATGAGATATAGAAAACTAATTTTACGTTTAGTTTAGTATTGTACATGGTGGAGAATGGGTTCTACATCCAACACTTCCATAATTTCCTCATTTCTTTTATGGTTCCACTTTGTATAACCTGTTGTACTGCTGCATAAGTCGCATCTAATTTGCTGTTTAAAAAAGGGGGGTTGCAAGGGATAGTGGCGTGCATTTCATCACCTCTCCTATTCAAATCTCATCCTCAACCTGCTCGTGGTGCAACCTGCTATTACAAATGAGTACTGGCGGTATAACCACATCACCTTAATGTAGAGGAAATGCTACATTAGTGGGAACCCCACAATAATAATCCTCTGGGTCAGCAACCGTTTGGGAGAAAAATTTACATTTGCTTTCAAGTCTCAAACCAAGCCTCGCATGAATCAACCTGTTAACGACCTTTGCAAGATTAAGGATATGACATGGAAGAAAGATACTATTTTAAAATTTGCAAGCCTGGAATTTACAGGGAATTTCCCACAAAGAGGGCCAATTAGACGACATTCTGGAAAAATAGGGAACTGCATGTGCGGCAATTTCAGAAACAAAAAAGAAATTAACAGGTTCGAAAGAAACTCAAAATTATTTACAGTTTTATAGCGGAGTAAATCACAATACAAGAGCAAGAGCTGGGGTAATGTTAATAATACATAAGACACTTATATAATCGATAGATAATTACACATTTCATACAAAAATGAACTATTCTTTTCACTAATCTATTGAATTTGTTTTACGAATACAAATATAGATACTGAGGAAGAGGGATACACATAGATTGGAAGCAGCACAAAAGAAAGTTCTGAAACATACTACACTGGTCAACATGATTTTTGTCTCATGAGTACCAATAGTTGTACTTAATGCAGTCTTTTTATCGTGTTTTCAAATATGTATTCGGAATTTCTCCATCAATCTCAGTTTTTTTTATTTCAATTTCAACTAATGCATTTAAATAATTATATTTTTTAAAATACTTCTTTTTCGTCCATTTGTCCATTGTAAAATAATACCAAATGAGCTAACTCAGGAGATTTCAGCTATGGAAAAGAGATATCAGAGCAAATGGATTCCTAATATGCTGGTCGATTATTGTTGACCAACAAGAGGGATGCTCGACAGGCGAAATATAGCAGAAAATCGTCATTTCTTACTTTCTAGGTGAGTCCAAATGTTCGAATATTGTGTAGTTACGAATGTAGAAAATATTAAAGTGTTTGAAATTATAAATTCCTGTCTCTCGGAAACCTTACGTGATGGAGAAAAACCGATATCATAATTGAATTCAGGAGAAAAAATACTATCGGAATCACATATTTTCTTTCTGAGACAAAAAAAAAGTTTCTTTTTTGTTGCTCAGTGTAATTTGTTTCTCTCTTGTTTACAAATTGTTTCTTTTCCAATGTTTTAAGAAATTCTACAGTATGTGAACATTTTGAAACACTATAATTCCCAAAGCATTCTGCACTGCGCCTGCGTAACAAAATATCAATGTTTATTTTAATCTATTAACGTTGTATTTATATATTTTAAGATTCTCACATATAACTTATATAGACACGTGCTAATTAATATATTTTATTTACTTTACTTTGAGTGTTAGAGAGCAAACTACACTTTATTACAAGCTTAAATAAAAAAAATAAAAACATCGCCCAGGAATGTTTTCCCGGCCCAAGATTGAACCCGGACCAGCTGCAAATGAGACAGCGACGCTAGCCCGAGATCACAGAGGTGGAACAAATGAAGATTGCAGAATTTTTAAGGGGGTGATGGGTGAAATTTCTATTTTCTACATTTTTTGAGCTAAAGACTTGGTGTTTTGTACAAACATTCACTGCATGATACATAATGATGTGTTTAAGTTTCATTCTTGTGAGACATTTATTTTATGAGTTATTAAATATTATATTTAAAAAGTCCACCGCTGTGATCTCGAGGTAGCGTGCTGCCTTGTCACGCAGCGGGCCCGGGTTCGATCCCCGGTCGGGGTAGTTTTTCTCGGTGTTTTTTCTCACCTGTAAGACAAATGTCAGGAAAACTTTAAGGCCCAAACGGTCCCCGTAATCATATGGCTATCATCATCATCATCCTTCACCGGTGTGGAAAGCAACGGGAAGCTACCACTCCTACAATTCCCTAGTAAAGCTGCAAGCATAGCATGAAAATGCTATTATTGCAGTGAAGGACCTGCCTTCGGGCAGAATTACTATGGATGGATGGATATTAAAAAAAATGCTTATATTATAATTAACTGGGTTCCACATTTTTTTAGTAGAAGTCTGTTTTTTTTTTCTACAGGACCCCTAACATATTTAGAAAAACACCATGCATTAGAATTCTTATAATGTGAATAAAAAGGGAGTAAAAAATTATGTACCTCATGCGTGGAATTACAAAAAAAAATTCATTAATTGCATTCATTATATTTTTTATTTCTTCAATCATGAAACCCATGCACTACTTTGTTACCCATTGTGTTTGGGACCTGCAGTCAAAATTTGAACCTTCTAGGACAACGTTGTTGAGTGATTCCGGGTTCTGTGGCCGTGGTCCATAGTTGGTGTTGATACCAGACGTTTCGCCCTCAACTGCGGAGGGCATCTTCAGTGGCGAGTGCTTCTAGGCGTGTTTCCTGGTCGGAAGCTCTACTTAGAGTGAACGCTGCGGGTGTTGTATTGATACTAGTGGTGGGAGCAGGGTGAGCGGGCGTGGCTCTTGCTGATTGGCTAATGGTCGTCTCCTTGTTGTCCCTAGTGTTGATGCATTTATTTTCTAGTGTACGGTACCAGGCCTTAGACAGTTTAATACCTTCCTCTTTTCTGTTAATATTTTCCTTATGCTTGTGTATTTCTATAGCCTCTCGATATAATCTAGGGAAATAATAGGAAGTTGTGGCTAAAACTTGTGTATCATCGAATAGAATCTGGTGTCCATTCATAATGGCATGTTCTGCTACAGCCGATTTATCCATTTCTCCTTGTCTGCAGTTTTTCTTTTGTGTTCTGATAAACGGGTGGCTATACTTCTTTTTGTGGTCCCTATGTATGGTTTACCACACGAACAAGGAAGTCGATATACGCCGCAAGTGGAGAGAGGTGGCCGAGGATCCTTAGCTGAGCGAAGGCAGTCTTCTATTTTTCTTGTAGGTCTGTAAACTGTTTTTATGTTGTATTTTCGTAGGAGTTTTCCAATACGATCTGTGACTCTTTGTACATATGGTAAGTAGGCTATGCTGGTTGAGGGTGTGTTATCCATTCTGACGTGCTGTCTTCGTGGATGTATGGTTTGTCTTATTTCCTTGGATGTGTAGCCATTTTTCTGGAAACAATTGAACAGATGGTGTTGTTCTTGTTTAAGGTGTTGTGGTTGGCATAACTTAGTCGCTCTGTCGAACAGTGTCTTAATGACACCTCGCTTTTGTCTTGGATGGTGGTTAGAGTCTTTGTGCAGATATCGGTCTGTGTGTGTAGGTTTTCTGTAAACTGTATGTTGAATTTCCCCATTGCCAGTCCTTATTATTTGAACATCCAGGAAAGGAAGTCTTCCATTATCTTCTTTTTCCATAGTGAACTGTATTTTGTTGTGTCTGCTGTTAAGGTGTTGAAGGAAACGTTCCAATTCTTCACTGCCATGTCTCCATACTACGAATGTGTCATCAACATAGCGAAACCAATGTTCTGGAGACTTGGGAGCTGTTTTTAGTGCTTCTGTTTCGAATTTCTCCATGAAAAAATTCGCTACTACTGGGCTTAGAGGACTGCCCATGTGTTATGAAGCTGCAAGAATACTCCGTCGCGCCCAACCACCGAAAAGCAATTTAACTAAGAAGGAGAGACTAGCGCTAAAAACTTTAAATAATGATAATAATATCACTATTTTACCAGCCGATAAAGGAAACTCTACAGTTGTTATGAATACACATGAATACAAAGAGAAAATAATAGAGATTCTGACACCAGATATATACAAACCTATCAAGCGAGACCCTACATCCGGTATTCTTCGAAAAACCAACAATCTTATCAAGCAATCGTCCTTGCCAGAAGGAATTAAGAAGAAATTACGCGTATCCGAAGCTCAACCTCCAAGACTCTATGGTCTTCCAAAAATACACAAGAACAACATTCCACTCCGGCCAATTGTCAGTGCCATCGGTTCTCCGACCTACTTACTGGCAAAGCATCTTACAGGACTTCTGAAACCACTCCTTGGAAAAACGGACAGCTACATCAGAGACTCGACACATTTCATTGAGAGACTACGGAATATAAACGTAACATCTCAAGATATACTGGTTAGCTTCGATGTGGTTTCCCTTTCACCATGGTGCCAGTAAATGAGACCATGGACTACATTAGACAGATTTTCACAGAAGAAATATCCAATTTATTCAGGCATGTACTAACTACTACTACTTACTTCCAATGGAACAACAGCTACTATGAACAGACCGACGGAGTAGCCATGGGCAGTCCTCTAAGCCCAGTAGTAGCGAATTTTTTCATGGAGAAATTCGAAACAGAAGCACTAAAAACAGCTCCCAAGTCTCCAGAACATTGGTTTCGCTATGTTGATGACACATTTCGTAGTATGGAGACATGGCAGTGAAGAATTGGAACGTTTCCTTCAACACCTTAACAGCAGACACAACAAAATACAGTTCACTATGGAAAAAGAAGATAATGGAAGACTTCCTTTCCTGGATGTTCAAATAATAAGGACTGGCAATGGGGAAATTCAACATACAGTTTACAGAAAACCTACACACACAGACCGATATCTGCACAAAGACTCTAACCACCATCCAAGACAAAAGCGAGGTGTCATTAAGACACTGTTCGACAGAGCGACTAAGTTATGCCAACCACAACACCTTAAACAAGAACAACACCATCTGTTCAATTGTTTCCAGAAAAATGGCTACACATCCAAGGAAATAAGACAAACCATACATCCACGAAGACAGCACGTCAGAATGGATAACACACCCTCAACCAGCATAGCCTACTTACCATATGTACAAAGAGTCACAGATCGTATCGGAAAACTCCTACGAAAATACAACATAAAAACAGTTTACAGACCTACAAGAAAAATAGAAGACTGCCTTCGCTCAGCTAAGGATCCTCGGCCACCTCTCTCCACTTGCGGCGTATATCGACTTCCTTGTTCGTGTGGTAAACCATACATAGGGACCACAAAAAGAAGTATAGCCACCCGTTTATCAGAACACAAAAGAAACTGCAGACAAGGAGAAATGGATAAATCGGCTGTAGCAGAACATGCCATTATGAATGGACACCAGATTCTATTCGATGATACACAAGTTTTAGCCACAACTTCCTATTATTTCCCTAGATTATATCGAGAGGCTATAGAAATACACAAGCATAAGGAAAATATTAACAGAAAAGAGGAAGGTATTAAACTGTCTAAGGCCTGGTACCGTACACTAGAAAATAAATGCATCAACACTAGGGACAACAAGGAGACGACCATTAGCCAATCAGCAAGAGCCACGCCCGCTCACCCTGCTCCCACCACTAGTATCAATACAACACCCGCAGCGTTCACTCTAAGTAGAGCTTCCGACCAGGAAACACGCCTAGAAGCACTCGCCACTGAAGATGCCCTCCGCAGTTGAGGGCGAAACGTCTGGTATCAACACCAACTATGGACCACGGCCACAGAACCCGGAATCACTCAACATCATGATTACCGGCCGTGAAAGCCTGCATTCAACTTCTAGGACAACATTTCTGAATTCCATTCAATTTTGAATGTACAAAAATGCAGTGAAAATAAGAGTGTGGAAAAAACAAGTTTAAAGGTTTGCATGCAGGTGGTATTTAACTGGCGCAGTCTTTTAACTCTCATGTAATTTAGGGCACTTAGAATCGCCATAGGCTTCTGAAACTTTGCCAACATATACATTACAGTAGAGGCTATTTGTTAGTACAAAAAATGCCAATTTTCACCTCAAATGATCAATTTTTCCACCCATCGCCCCCTTAAATATCTTATTGAGATTTTATTATTCCTTCCTACAAAATTAAAACAAATACTTGTACAGACTCTTATAATGCCACACTTCGACTACTGCGACATATTACTGACTAATCTGACAACTGATCTATCTGACAGACTACAGCGTGCTCATAATGCGTGCATTCGATTTATATTCAATCTCCGTCGTTATGACCACGTGTCTCCTTCATTTCAGGCCTTATCATGGCTACGCCTAAATGACAGAAGAACTTTACATTCACATACCTTACTATTCCAAATTCTGCACACATATTTACCAACTTATTTAACAACACGTTTTCAACATTTATCGGCTCATCACAATTTAGGAACAAGATCACAAGACTCTTCTTTTCTTTTGATACCACAACACAGGACCTGTCTGTACTCTGAATCTTACACAATATCTATGACTAGAGCATGGAACTCACTTCCCAGTCATGTCAGGGACTGTCAATCGCTATCATTATTTAAATCCAAATTAACTGATATCTTAAGTTCAACACAATGAAAACATTAACTGCATAACAACTATATAGAGCATTCCATTAATAATCATCTATCATTTTAATTTTGTTATATTCTATGTTTTTGTTAGCATTAGCTAGTATTAGATCACATCATCATTGTATTTTGTTTAGTCTGTATTTTAATAATATCTTAAAATTGTAATATGTATGTAATTTTTGTATAATTCTACTATTCGCTGGTTGAGTGGAAGAGAAGGCCTTATGGCCTTAACTCTGCCAGCTAAAATAAAGCATTATTATTATTATTATTATTATTATTATTATTATTATTATTATTATTATTATTATTATTATTATTATTATTATTATTATTATTATTATTATTATTATTATAGTCGTTGGGAATTTCTAGTGAAGATAGGAAGATTGTGCAGAACAAAAGAGACATTCTGAAAGTATGTTAGGTTGTTGTGTTTGAAAATAATCTTGGCTGGCGGAAGTGCAGGACTTCAACTTAATGTTCCACCAGTCGTTTAACGTTAATTGCATTTCGCAGAACACGTTAAACCGTATGGATTTGACCTCACGAACCATTTTAACTGGTTACAAAAGTCTAACACCAATGTTTTAATTATCTTTCTACATTTCGAATTAACCTATAGGCCTACTGCAATATCTACTTAATTACACTTGTTAAACAAGCTGCTTTCCCATCAACCACTGGATCGAGTTCATGGCTTATGCTTAGGGACCTAGCAGTGTTAACTAATCTAATATATAAAAATGTTTGTTTGTTTGTACTTTATGCGTGGCCATACCGTTGATCCGATTGTGATGGGACTTTTTGCAAAATGTTCAGGAGATTCCTGGGATGAACATAGGCTATAAGAGAGTTGTGACACTCAACTCTTGCACCCTCAAAAATCGCCCTTTGTAGTGGAAAACGTGAAAAAAAGTAGCTCTTTGGACGCTTAAATGGCTTACGCTGCCTGAACCATAACAAATAAACAAAATTAATGTACACAGAATTGAATATCTCAAAAAGCTCTACAAAAAAGTCGGTGACAGCATATGTTTATCTCTTACGGATAACTCACAATAACCATTTTTGTCTTTCATTGATACCAAGAAGATCGAGACAAGTACGTAGATTCCTGTGCAAGCATCGCAGCACGTGGCGGGTATTCTTTTACGGATAACTCACAATGACGAATTTTGTCTTTTAGCTCATTTATGCCAATAAGATCGGGATGAGTAGATTCCCGGACAACGCCGGGTAAACAGCACTGGGTATCTAAAAATAATTACGATATAAATGTTTCCTTTTACTTATTCAACTAAACATAAAACATTAATTTTAATTTATTTAGGCGTAGCAACGCACGCCGGGTATTAGCTAGTCTAATATATAAAAATGAATGTTTGTTTGTACTTTATGCGCGGCCATACCGTTGAACCGATTGTGATGGGGCTTTTTGCAAAATGTTCAGGAGATTCCCGGGATGAACATAGGCTATAAGAGAGTTGTATTATTGAACTCCTACACCCTTAAAAATCACCCTTTGTAGTGAAAAACGTGAAAAAATCTTTTTTTGACGCTTAAATGGCTTACGCTGCCTAAACCAAACCTAATACACAAAATTAATTTAAACAGAATTGAATATCTCAAAAAGCTCTAGAAAAAAGTCCGCGACAGCATACGTTTATCTTTTACGGATAACTCACAATAGCCATTTTTGTCTTTAATTGATGCCAAGAAGATCGGGATAAGTAGATTGCCGGACAAGCGTGCACTGCCGTACCGTTCACCCGGTTGTGATGGGACTTTTTGCAAAATGTTCAGGATTTTCCCGGGAAGGTTACAGGCTATAAGAGAATTTTAATGCTCAAGCCCTTCACCCTTAAAAATCGCCCTTTGTAGTGGAAAGTAAAATAAAAGTGGCTTTTTGTAAGCTTAAATGGCTTACGCTGCCTAAACCATCACAAATAGGCCTACAGCAAATTAATTGAATATCTCAAAAAACTCTATAAAAAAAAGCACGCGACAGCATATGTTTATCTTTCATGGATAACTTACAATAACCATTTTTGTCTTTCATTGATGCCAAGAAGATCGGGATAAGTAGATTCCCGGGCAAGCAGAGAAACAGCACGGATAACTCGAAATAACGAGTTTTGTCTTTCAACTCATTAATGCCAAATACATTGGGATAGTAGATTCCCGGGGCAATGCCGTGTAATCAGCACGTGGTATCTAAAAATAATAACGATATAAATGTGTAATTATTATTCCTTTTACTTACTCAACTAAACGTAAAAACACATTATCATTTATTTAGGCGTAGCAGCGTATGCCGGGTATTAGCTAGTAATCTAATACACAAAAATGTTTGTTTGTTCGTACTTTATGCGCGGCCATACCGTTGATCCGATTGTGATGGGGTTTTTTGCAAAATGTTGAGGAGATTCCCGGGATGAACATAGGCTATAAGAGAGTTGTGATACTCAACTCCTACACCCTTAAAATTAGCCCTTTGTAGTGGAAAACGTGAAAAAACGTAGCTCTTTGGACGCTCAAATGGCTGACGCTGCCTAAACCATAACAAATACACAAAATTAATGTACGTAGAATTGAATATCTCAAAAAGCTCCGCGAAAATTGGAAAAAAAAAAGTCTTCTGCACTGGATGTGTCACATACGAAACTGCTCTCTACAACACAAGCTCGAAGTGACGGCCACCAATGTCGTTGCAGACATTGTGCCGACGATTCATGTTCCGGTACACACGTTCCATCACACCTGGTATCCCGTTAATCACTTGTGCAGCGACCATAACGTGTGCCATCAGCTCTTCCTCGCTATCTATAGGAGTTTCATACACCATACTATTCATACGAACAAGAAATAGTCCAATGGTGATAAATCCGGCGATCGTGGGGGCCATGCAATAGCACCACCCCGGCCTATACATATTTGCACGAAACTTCGGTTAAGGTGTCCCCGAACATCACGTGTAAAGTGCGGCGGTGCGCCATCGTGCTGAAATCAAGAGTTCCTGACGGACATTCAATGGCAAAAGTCACATGGTATCAGGCGATCTTCTAACGTCAAGTACTGCCTATCCGGTTGCAAAACTACACCGGTAAATCCGACACATTGTAATGGCTGTAGCGCGAAAACGGTACGTTTCCGGACATGGGTTCCTATTCAAAAATATAGTATCCTCAGTTCCTCTAGTAAAAATACAAGATTGTAATATGAATTTTTGAACACCTGTATTAATCAAATGAAACTGTCTAGAAATATTCTATTCAAACTATATTTTCTTACACGCTTAACGGTAAAGAATGTAATTATGTACCTAGTTTTATTACATTACAACTGGAAGATAGCTCGGAAGAGGTATAGAATAAAATGAATATAGCTTGAAGAACCCACTGGCCTATCGAACTCGTAGGTACATGGTCGCGCGGACATAAACTTTCCATACATCCCTATCCTGAGTTAATGTTTTTCAATCATCCCCTGTATAATCTACTTCCTTCATATCATGGATAATGTTATTCTCCCACCTCATTCTTGGTTTACCAACGGGCGTTTTCCCTCTGGTTTTCCTACTAGAATCTTCCACCACCTCTTTCATTCCCCATTCGAGCCACATATCCTGCCCATCGCAGTCTACGAGGCTTAACTGTTCTTATTATATCTGGCTTCCTATACATATCATGTAGCTCACTATTATGTAGTTTTCTCCATTCGCCCATCTGTTTATCCCTTTTTGGCCCAAAAAATTCCTAAGAACTTTATATTCAAATACTCGTACTCTTCTTTCCTCCCTTAAAGTAAGAGTCCATGTTTCGCATCCATATAATATTTTAATTTATTTTATTTTTTTCAAATGCCCCAGGTTGTCATTCGACATTCCTGGTTTCTCTCCTGGCATGGCGTACTTGTAACCCACTTCTGAGGTTGGGGCGCCTGAAAGGCGGGGTTACGTTGCCCCGATGATGTGATGTGTGATGATGATAAGGGTGCGCCAGGAGAGTCCCTAATCTTAAGCTTAACCTAAGATGAATATGAATGATGATGATTGCGATGGCCATATGATTTAGGTAACCGTTTGGGCCTTAAAGTTTTCCTGACATTTGTCTTACAGGTGAGGAAAAACCCCGATAAAAACTTCACCCAGAAAAATTGTCCCGACCGGGGATCGAACCCGGGCCCGCTGCGTGACAAGGCAGCACGCTACCCCGAGACCACAGCGGTGGACACATTCATATAATATAACTGGTAGATTAATAGTTTTATATATTTTCAGTTTACCGTTTTTTTGAAAGGAGTTGGGACGCAAGAGTCTCTGCAATGCATAATAGCACGTATTTCCAGAATTTAGCCTATGTTTAATTCCTTTGTGCATCTCATTGCTATTTGCAATTATTGTTCCTAGGTACTTGAAATGAGCCACTTCTTCAAAATTTTCTTCATTTGTCATTAGTTGTCCGTTTCCATTATATGCTATAACGCATGCCTACGTGTGAACATGTATTTAGTTTTGTTGATGTTCTCTTCCCGTCCTAATTTCTTAGTGTTATTCAGTAAGTGTGTGTGTGTGTGTGTGTGTGTGTGTGTTGGCCCTTAGTGTCTGCTCGGTATCGGCCAATAGTACCACATCATCAGCATAAACTAACAGCTTATTAATACCATTAAGTTGTAAGCCTTCTTCATTCTCCAAAGAGTTGACGGCGTGCTCTAATACTACAAGAAAATGTACAAAGAACTATAAGTAAAGTGGAGTGATTGCAACAAGTGGATATTGTGACAGTATTTCCATAATCTTGGAACTAATAGAGAAAACTTGTTACATTTCCGCTGATAAAGTTAAAACTGTCACATAAATTAATATGTGAACCAACAACTTTGGTGAACGTTTTCAAGGCTTTTTACACACTACATAGGCTTTCATTAAGTAATAGCATATTGACATGCAAGTGTTTTTTTGTTGTTCGGATTTCAACACGGCCAACTGTTTTAGCGAATTCCCAATTGAATACATGTAAATACAGGCCTTTATTCATTGAAATAATTTCAATCCCAATTATACTAGAATACAAAAACTAGTATTAATATATATATATATATATATATATATATATATATATATATACGTACGTACATACATACATACACCATGTTACAAATAAAATTGGACAAAGATAACATCAAAATAGTAAAGGAGTTTAAATATCTAGGCATTACTTTACAACCCAGTGGAAGAAGCTTCACAAAACACTTAGCAGAAAGATCAACGCAAGCAATAATGGCAATAAATGATATACGCAATATACAAGCCTCTAAGCCTGGAATCAGCGATGAAACTATTCAATGCAAAGATCCTCCCAATAATAACTTACGGGATGGAAATTATATGACCACATCTTACAGAAGCTAATCTGAACACACTGGAAAAAGTGAAAGCTACATACATAAAAAGGGCAATAGGAGTATCAAAAACGACAAGAGGCCGTCTAGTGTACCTACTGGCAAGGGAGACTTTCCTTATCGAGGACTTGAAAACATCATACCTACTACCAACCACAGAACCCTATAAGCATGCGCTACAAAGACTACGCAGAAAAAGAGAGGAAGTATGGCCGGAATTCTTCAGCACCGGAGCGATGATAGATAGGAACTGGACAGAAGCAAATTTCCAGATACGACACGTCATAACAAGATTAAGCGTGCATGGATTCCACCACCTAATGTGTAGAGATAAAACATTCCATGACCCGAAGATGTCATTCATATGCGAAGTGTGTGAACAGAAATGCGAAAGATATCACATCGAAACATGTACACAAAGAACAAAAACAATTTGTGATTACGCAAGACCAAGTTAGTGTTAGTGATAACATACTCGACCCATACCAATCAGGTTTTAGGACAGGCCATAGTACGGCAACCGCACTTCTTAAAATTACCGAAGATACACGTGAAGCAATGGCCACATGACAATATTTACACTCTTGGACTTCAGCAAAGCTTTCGACACTGTTGACACTGACATATTAATAGCAAAATTACGCGCTCTGAATCTTTCGGACAATGCTGTTAACTGGCTTGGATCCTATCTTCATGGTCGCCAGCAATGGGTATCCAATGCAGAACTTTCCTCATCCTGGCTATCACTGAAGGGTGGCGTCCAACAAGGTTCAGTGTTAGGACCACTTCTGTTCTCTATCTATGTTAACGATATATCCACTAGACTTACCTATTGTCGATATCACCTATACGCTGACGATTTGCAAATTTACATTCACTCCCATCCTGACGATGTACATGACACACTAGACAAATTAAATAGTGACCTAGACTCAATTTCCCAATGGTCGAAGAAACATGGACTTAATCTAAATACTGACAAGACACAGTGCATAATTATAGGACATCGGCGAATCCAAAGCATTATAAATTACGAAAATATCCCTACCATTCTCCTAAATGACAAAAATATCCCCTACAGCTCAGTAGTAAAAATCTGGGTATCTATATGGACCAACACCTAGACTGGAAAATCCAGGTGAATAATACCTGCAAGAAAGTGTTCTCAATTCTTCACTCCCTAAATAGTTTTAAAAACTTCCTTCCTACAAAATTAAAACAAATACTTGCACAGACTCTTATAATGCCACACTTCGACTACTGCGACATATTACTGACTAATCTTACAACTGATCTATCTGACAGACTACAGCGTGCTCATAATGCGTGCATTCGATTTATATTCAACCTCCGTCGTTATGACCACGTGTCTCCTTCATTTCAGGCCTTATCATGGCTACGCCTAAATGACAGAAGAACTTTACATTCACATCCTTACTATTCCAAATTCTGCACACATATTTACCAACTTATTTAACAACACGTTTTCAACATTATCGGCTCATCACAATTTAGGAACAAGATCACAAGACTCTTCTTTACTTTTGATACCACAACACAGGACCTGTCTGTACTCTGAATCTTACACAATATCTATGGCTAGAGCATGGAACTCACTTCCCAGTCATGTCAGGGACTGTCAATCGCTATCATTATTTAAATCCAAATTAACTGATATCTTAAGTTCGACACAATGAAAACATTAACTACATAACAACTATATAGAGCATTCTATTAATAATCATGTAGGAAGCTCCTTACTTTATTTTATATCATTTTAATTTTATTATATTCTATGTTTTTGTTAGCATTAGCTAGTATTAGATCCATCATCATTGTATTTTGTTTAGTCTGTATTTTAATATCTTAAAATTGTAATATGTACGTAATTTTTGTATAATTTTACTATTCGCTGGTTGAGTGGAAGAGAAGGCCTTATGGCCTTAACTCTGCCAGCTAAAATAAATCATTATTATTATTATTATTATTTTTAGCTGTGTTATCACCTTTGCACATTTGTGCGCAATCCATTTATACATACATACATACATACATACATACATACATACATACATACATACATACATACATACATACATACATACATACATAGGCTTCTTTATTTATATATATATTTTGGATTCACAGTTTATGAGGAAGTTCATGGTGTGGCCACTAATGGGAGTAACAGACGAATATATATTATTGCATTTAGACCATATTCTAAAACTGGTATGATATTAGATCCCACAATTCGTTTTGAGACTCATAGTAGCCAATCTGAGGAAGTTCCCACAATTCGTTTTGACACTCATTGTAGCCAACCTGAGGAAGTTGACTGTGAAAAGAAAGCCATATATGAGCCAACAGTTGATAAATACCAACTAGATAGTATAACTGTCACAGGATTGATGATCGGGCAAGAGGTATTATACCAGGATTCTTAGCTAACTTTTGGAATTCCTTAGATTTGGACAGAGTGTACCTTTCTAAAATTGCCATCGCTGCCATTAGAGGATCAATTTCAATTTTAACAAACCATATTTACAAAATTTCTACTTTATAGTATGTATACTTCAATTAGGCCTACAATTTGAATTTTTTAAAAATGTATTTACAAAATGTATTTCATCAATTCCAAAAATTAATTGTCTGTATCACTTTGTCCTTGAGGCAATCCTCAAATGAGGAAAGTTGTATATAATAATAATAATAATAATAATAATAATAATAATAATAATAATACAGAATTCTTCTGTACGTGTGTTTGTCACTGGACTCCTCCTAAAAGACTGGACGGATTTTGATGACATTGTTTGTATGTGTCTGATTGGATCCCTCGATGGTTTAGATTCACAATTGGACCCTCTGAAACCATCAGATGCAGGAGTTCACCTTAAGTGAAAATTTAAAAATCGCTCTAGCGGTCAGGGATAGAAAACGAAGTAAAGATATCCTTAAAGAACTACAAATATTTAGTTTGACAGATAAAATAGAAGAGTACAGGAGAAAATGGTATGAACATGTCTGCAGAATACCAACAGATTGCCTAGGAAAAGTCTGAACTATCAACCAAGAGGAGGAAAAAGAGATCGGGGACGTCCACGAAAGAGATGGGCACAGCAGCTATGTTACCTGGAGCCGGAACGAACCAAAAAGGTTCAATCCTTGCATGAAGAAGGACAACGAAACTCAGTATATCCTGTTCAAATGAACCGAGGTAGGTATTATCAAAAAATGAATGAAATCGGACAATTAGAAGTGGAGGTAGCTTGATAACCGAACTTAAAAACTGCCTAAACGACTGGACCTATTTTGATATTTTTGTGTTTGATTGGGGTCCCTCGATTGTTTACAATCACAATTGGACCCTCTAAAACCATTAGGTGTAGGAGTTCACCTGAAGTGAAAATTTAAAAATCGCTCTAGCGGTCACATTGATTATAGCAAATATTGAACAAATTCCATGATTTTACTGAGTTGTTTACTAAAAAAATAAATGAATAAACTATAATGTTGATTATAATATACAGTTTGGTGTGTTTAATTGTTTCTCCACTAGAGTGCATTCTTACAATAATGCCATCATATTTGGCAATAAATAATATGATCAAGTTGCAGTGAGTATACGTAACCTCACATTTCTGATTTGTTTTCAAACGTCGCCATTAAAAATTACATATAGGCTATACATATTTTAAAATACCGGTAACTATATTTAAATATAAGAACAGAACTTAATATATATTAAATATTTTATGGAACAGCTGAGCCGAACAGTATACTAGATTTCCTAAACCATGTTGCGGAGTGCAGCAAGCAACTGACTACTATTAGCATATATATGATACGAAAAAAAGTCAGTCAGTCAGTCACGGGACACTAGCCGGAAAAATAATGAGTTTGCAAGAAAATGTCTTCAATATATTTTTGTTAGTTGTGTACCGATAATGTAGAATCCAAGAGGAAATTATATTCCATCAATTATTATGTTGTGTACAGTAATTTTTATACGTTTTCTGTGACTGACTGACCATAGCTTGCAGTTAAGAATTATAGGACACATTTAAGGCATATAGAACATTAGAATGCAATTAATATTATTACATTTACGACTTGGAAGGACTAAAGTATGGTTTAACAAAAGAGTTTGTACAATAAAACGAATTAATACGACCAAATCATTAAACAACAAATTGGTAAAATTTTGCGTGTGTTTACAGGTTTGGAAAATTAAAAGTTCTACCACTAATATTAGATTAAAATAATACACTTTTGGAACATTATCTTATAGAATCAGAAAATTTGATCCTTAAAGATATATATTACGTAAAAAAAATATTCCTGCGTCAATTTCAAAATTTTCACCTCGGTATGACATTTTCGTGGAATCGCTCTATATTTAATCTTTGAATAAAATATTATCAAAATGCTTATCTCAAGCAAGTATTACGAATGAATGAACAGCGCATACCAAGAAGAATGTATAATTATAAACCAAAAGGGAGAAGAATGTAGGGAAGACCATTGAAGAGATGGAAGGACCAATTTGACCTATAATGAGATCGGAACAGGCCATTGGGTTTAATCCTTGTTGTTGATGATGATGGCATTTAAATAATGATTTGTGAGTAAACAGCTTAATTTTATTCGTAAAATAGTCCTAACAAATGCCACTCTTGATTTCCAAAAGCTCTATATAAATTGGAAATCACGTGGCATTTCTAATGACATATAACTTTTTTAAATTCCAACAGCTGTCACCCCTGATCACGACCACAAGAGACCTGAGTTCTTCACAGATTGAGATATATGCGATATCTCATGTGTCACAATGGATACAAAATGGAGTGCAGAAGTTAGAGACGATAAAAAAACACAATCTCTGTCTACACCATAAGAATAATGGCACTGATATCACAAGTAGACACATTAGCGTTATCTTGAATAATAATGCAAATCT
Source organism: Diploptera punctata (assembly GCA_030220185.1). Taxonomy (NCBI): domain Eukaryota; kingdom Metazoa; phylum Arthropoda; class Insecta; order Blattodea; family Blaberidae; genus Diploptera; species Diploptera punctata. The sequence continues at coordinate 25,693 of JASPKZ010010281.1, read as the reverse complement.
TGCTGATAAATTAGGAGCATTTGAAAATATGCCCTCTAGCGGATATTTATAGCAACATGATGTGATAAACAGTGGAATGCATCAAATAGCCTTCTTCATAAACTCGCTTTATGGTGCGATATTCAGGAAATGCAAACATTATATACCATCTCCAAATTCGCTATGTTCCGGATTCCAATGGACGCCCTCCCAATATAGAGTCATCCGAAAGCCAAACTTGGCAAGATCCCGCGTGATCGAATATTCCGATTGAGGTTTTAAGCGGTTTCCCTCAATCCAAAGAGCAAATGCTGGAATAGAACCCCAAAAGGTCCGCTTCCGACTTCACTCTGCTAATTAACTTCAAATTTGAATTTAAAATTTAAACCGGGCTAATGTATTTTACAGGAACCCGGGGTTCTACCTATTAAGGAGAACCAAAATGGATCGCTCACCGCCAACACTTAAGTGATGGCCGCAGAGCTTTCTATCTATCTATCTATCTGGATTCCATCGATGTTGTCTATCCCAACCCTTAAATTGGCAATGTACGCAGTAAGATACATTGATTTCATTTATTTAATACGAGGCATGCGCTTCTACGCCTAAATAAATAAAAAAATAATGTTTTTATGTTTAGTTGAATAAATAAAAGGATAAATTTATATCGTAATTATTTTAAGATACATCTTGCTGAGTACCCGGTGTTGTCCGTGAATCTACTTATCCCGATCGTCTTGGCATAAATGAGCTGAAAATGAGCTTTAGTTAATTTGAGTTATCCGTAAAAGAATACCCGCCATGTGCTGCTACGCTTGCACAGGAATCTTAACAGTGCTGCTACGCTTGCACAGGAATCTTAACAGTGCTGCTACGCTTGCACAGGAATCTTAACAGTGCTGCTACGCTTGCACAGGAATCTTAACAGTGCTGCTACGCTTGCACAGGAATCTTAACAGTGCTGCTACGCTTGCACGGGAATCTTAACAGTGCTGCTACGCTTGCACAGGAATCTTAACAGTGCTGCTACGCTTGCACGGGAATCTTAACAGTGCTGCTACGCTTGCACAGGAATCTTAACAGTGCTGCTACGCTTGCACGGGAATCTTAACAGTGCTGCTACGCTTGCACAGGAATCTTAACAGTGCTGCTACGCTTGCACAGGAATCTTAACAGTGCTGCTACGCTTGCACGGGAATCTTAACAGTGCTGCTACGCTTGCACAGGAATCTTAACAGTGCTGCTACGCTTGCACAGGAATCTTAACAGTGCTGCTACGCTTGCACAGGAATCTTAACAGTGCTGCTACGCTTGCACAGGAATCTTAACAGTGCTGCTACGCTTGCACGGGAATCTTAACAGTGCTGCTACGCTTGCACAGGAATCTTAACAGTGCTGCTACGCTTGCACGGGAATCTTAACAGTGCTGCTACGCTTGCACAGGAATCTTAACAGTGCTGCTACGCTTGCACGGGAATCTTAACAGTGCTGCTACGCTTGCACAGGAATCTTAACAGTGCTGCTACGCTTGCACAGGAATCTTAACAGTGCTGCTACGCTTGCACAGGAATCTAGTCATTCCGATCTTCTTGGCATCAGTGAGCTGAAAGATACAAATGGTTATTACCAGTTATCCGTAAAAGATAGACATATGCTGTCGCGGACTTTATTTATAGATTTTTTTAGATATTCGATAAGGGCAAACGACACTTCCAGTTATATTATATGGATGCGAAACATGAACTCTTACTTTAAGGGAGGAAAGGAGATTACGAGTATTTGAGAATAAAGTTCTTAGGAAAATTTTTGGACCAAAGAGAGATGAACAGAGAGGTGAATAGAGAAGACTACATAACAATGAACACATGGTCTTTGTAGGAAGCCAGATATAATGAGAACAGTTAAGTCTCGTAGACTGCGATGGGCAGGACATGTGGCACGAATGGGGAATGAAAGATGTGCATGGAAGCTTCTTGTAGGAAAACCAGAGGGAAAACGCCGAGTTGGTAGACCAATAATAAGGTGGAAGAATAACACTGACTATGATCTGAGGGAAGTAGATTATACAGGGGATGATTGAATAACATTAGCTCAGGATAGGGATGTATGGAGAGCTTATATCCGCGCGGCCATGAACCTACGGGCTCGATAGTGCCAGTGAGTTAGTTAGTTATTCAATTCTGTGTACATTAATTTGATGTATATGTTGTGGTTTAGGCTGCGTAAGCCATTTAAGCGTCCAAAAAGTTCCGAAAAAACAGGTTTTTCTGTACAAAGGGTGGTTTCTAAGGGCAGGGGTTGAGTATTACAACTCTATTATAGCCTAAAACCTACCCGGGAAACTCCTGAACATTTTGAAGAAGCCCCATCACAATGGGATGAACGGTATGGCAGCGCTTAATGGACAAAGACAAAGATAAAATTGAAAGAGCCCTGCGACCCGTCATTAGAATGACAGCGTGGTGAGCAATTTCTTGCCCACTGAGTGTGGTGCCCCGGGTTCCAAGACAGAGTCCATTTGCCCCGGTCTACCTTTGAGTAGAGATATAGAGTATGAATATGGATGACTGGCTATTGATCAGCAGCAGCGATGTACCCGGCTACGCCCTTATGAATTTTATTTTCATTTATTTTTATTTTTATTTATGTGTTAACTTATTCTTTTTCAAAAGTAGTTAATGTTTGAATATTCTCTTTTTAATTTGTTTATATATGTTTTATGTTGGTGAGCGGCGAATTTCGCGTGTTCAGCTTGGCGCTGATTGGTCCGAAAGCGCGACCTGTTTTTTAATGTTTTAAATGTTCAAAATGTTGATTTATATATTTTATTTGATTGTTTTTATGTAGTATTGTATCCTAGAATTGTAATCTGAATGTTAATTTATATTGTAATAGTTATTTTCGGGTGTTTAGAAGTTGTATTCCACTAGCCAATCAGAGTGTCTGGTTGGACCCGCGAGGTGAGCTGTGTTTTCGCGATTTTTATTTTTTGATTTTAATATAATTTAGATGTGTTAATACGGGATTTTTTTAGTTTTATAGTAATAAAAACTAAGGACAAACAGACAACATACATTAGTTTTCATATATATATATATATATATATATATATATATATATATATATATAATATGTCTATAAAACAATAGAAAAACAAATTAGTAGAAATTACTTAAATTTGTGTCAAATTACACAACAATGTACAAAAATATCTTATAGTTTTACACGATTTTGTTTTCGTTGCGGTCCGAAACATTTAAATAACTAGCAGGAGAAATGATTGAATCGTTAATTTAACGGTTAATGCAGTTTTATCTCTCGCTTTATAGGTACAGTACCTACATGTGCTAGGACCTGTCGGGAGAGGGATTTTAGCTACGGATCACATATATAATTATCTTGAAACATACCGTTCACACGCATATTCTTGACGAATATATTGATGATTATGATGGCCAAATTATATTCGGGGACCGTTTGGGCCTGTAAGTTTCCTGACATGCGTCTTACAGGTGACGAGAAAACAGAAAAAAAAAACTCAATCAGGAAACTTGTCCCGACTGGGGATCGAACCCGTTTCCGCTGCATAACAAGCAGCGACGGTATTCCGAGACCACAGCGATACTCATATGAGATATAAATTAACTCACTGGCTCTATCGAACTTGTAGGTTCATGGCCGCGAGGACATAAGCTCTCCATATATCCCTATCCTAAGCTAATGTTTTCCAATCACCCCTTGTATAATCTACTTCCTAAAATCATGGATATTGTTATTCTCCCATCTCATTCTTGATCTACTAACTGGGCGTTTTCCCTCTGGTTTTCCTACAAGAAGTTTTCATACACCTCTTTCATCGCCCATTCGTGCCACATGTCCTGCCCATCGCAGTCTACGGGATTTAACTGTTCTTATTATACCTGGCTTCCTACAAGTAAACTAAAGTACAGTGATCCCACAACAGACCTCAGGAGGCCCTAGAGGTAGTGGGAGGTTAAGGCTGCCACTTTTTCTAGACAATCGGCACTTCATATCAGCCGGGTTGTCAGCCCTGCGTGACGGCCGCCTTTACCCCCAGAACAATCGTCTGATACTCATTTCCGTTAGAGGCTGAGTCGATCACAGGTCCATAGTGCCGCCAGAAGGTTTTTGGTCAATTTAAAAATCCTGCCACCCATCGGGACTTGAACCCTCGACCTTCCGACTTGTAGCGCAGTGCCTTAACCACCACGCTACGGCGTGCCCCTTATCTTACTTCCTATAGCTTACATACTTTTTTGAAGCAAATCTGGAGATGAGTACCACAAGTTGCAAATTCTTACGATAAAATGCAAGAAACAAAAGTTTTAAAATGTAATGAACAAGGAGGCAGTTATTTTGTGCCACAGCACAGTATATAACAAAACACTAACTGATAGCAGAGGCTATTCAATTCTAACACAACAAAGTCAGGCATGCAAAGGTCACTACTTTATGGCGGACATAAAAATGCACGTTCACTGCATGTCGCCGAATCTTCATTGATTTGCCCCAACCTACTGTATTTATCTGATTAACACGAAACTGGAACAATGTTTCGTGACACGTTTATTGTTTTAGCGAATTCCGAAGAATTGAAGCTTTTGTAGTTTTCTCTCGAAAATATTTCTGAAAACCTTTTATTAATCTTCACTGATCCCTCGTGAAACCCCTTACATTAAAAGTCTGTAAGTCTGTGAATAGCGAATTACAAAAGAATAAAATTAGAACAGTTGAATTTGATTATTCTAGAAGAAGTCTTCAAAAAACAAGACAGGGCAAAATAAGAAATGAATTCCTTTGGAGAGAAATTAATGTCACCACATCTGTTGTTAAGAGGATTGAAAATCAAACGCTTAAATGGTATGACCATGTACAAAGAATGGAAAATGAAAAATGGCCAAAAAATATATACCAATGGTCACCCCCTGGAAGAAATAAACGTCGCAGACCAAGATGGAAATGGAAAACCTATGCCAGAACCATAATGGATGATAGGAATTTGGAAGAGGGAGAATGGAATGATAGAGATAAATGGAAACTGAAGACGGCAAAGCTATAAGTGGGGAAAGCCGAAGAAGAAGAAAAAGAAGAAGAAAGAATAGCAAAGCTGCCTGTCGACCATGCCTGGCGCGTCATAACATTGGCAGATGGAATGAAATGAAATAAATTAATGTGGCGAGTGTGGAAAAATGCTGAAATGAAAATTGTGGCAGGGGAAAACGGGAGAAACGCCGGGAAAAACCCGTCCTGATTAAGTTTCATCCAATACGAAACCCACATGAGGTAACCGAGACACGAATTCGGAACCGCAGCTGTGAGAGACGAGCGTCTAACAGCTTGCGCCACTTAAGCGCCACAAGTAATGCAAACCTATAACACTGAGCAACAAAAAATATTTTTTTTCTCAGAAAGAAAAATATGTGATTTCTAACAGTAGTTTTTCTCCTGAATTCAAATATGATATCGGTTTTTCTTGATCATGCAAGGTTTCGGAGAGACAGGAATTTAAATTTTCAAACACTTCAATATTTTCTACATTCGTAACTACACAATATTCGAACATTCGGACTCACCTAGAAAGTAAGAAATGGCGATTTTCTGCTATATTTCGCCCGTGGAGCATCCCTCTCGATGGTCCAACAATAATCGGCCAGCATATTAGGATTCAATTTGCCTTGAATTTCTTTTTCCATAGCTGAAATCTCCTGATGAAAGTGTTCCCCGTGCTTATCGCTCAATGGACAAATGGACGAAAAAACGTTTATTAAATAGAATTATTTAAATCCATTAATTGAAATTGAAAAATAAAACTGTGGGTGATGGAGAAATTCCGAATACATATTTGAAAACACGATGAAAAACTGCATTAAGTACAACTATTGGTACTCATGAGACAAAAATCATGTTGACCAGTGTTATTAAATAAAAAAATCTAATGCAAGAAATTAAGCATTAGGCTCAATTTTGGAAATGCATGCTATTATACAGTACATTACAGGGACTCTTGAAGTCCCGAATTCTCTCAAAAAATTACTAAACTGATAATTAGAATATAAAACTTATTCTCCCATTTATGTTATACGGATACGAAAAATGAAATCTTATTTCAAAGGGAGAAGAAAATTTTACAAGTATTTGAGAATAAACTCCTTTGGAAAAGTTTTGTCTGACGGTCTAGCAACCCACTTCTAGGTGTATCGTATACATTGCTCGCAGTCCCAAGGATCAAGTCTCGGATCAAAGACGGAAACAAAATACGACGAACCCTAGGAGAATGACTACGATTTGGAAAAAGAAAAACATATTAAGAATTGCTACTTGGAATTTTATGTTCAGGTTTAAAAGGAAGCAATAAATCATCATCATCCGGTATCATGGCAGCTGCCGCCGTCTTCCGGAAACCAAACGCCATTCCTCTCTATCCATCCATTGATCTTCCTCCATTCCTCTGATATTCATAGCTGCTTGTACCCCTTCTATCCAAGTTTTCTTCTGTCTTCCTCTCTTCCTCCTTTCTATTGGGATCCATTCCATAACAATTTTTGGCAATATTTGCTCTGGTATTCGTTTGACATGACCATACCACTGCAATATTTTCTTTTCTATGACGTCTATGATCTCCGGCTCCTCTTGTACACCCATAACTTCCCTTATTTCTTTATTTCGTATTCTATCCATTCTAGATTTTCCAGCTGATCTTCTTAAAACATCCATTTCTGTACTTAAAATTCTTTCCATTTCCCTGGTAGGAATTTGCCAGACTTCAGCACCATATGTTAAAATGCTCTCAATTATGGTTTGATATATTTGTAATTTTCTATTTTTTGTAATATTTTTGTCCCACCAAACAGAGTTTAAAGCATTTATTGCTTGTTTTGTTTCTCCGTGTGGAGTTGCCAGTCTCCCATCGGACGCCTCCCCAGGTGGCGGATAGGGGAATGCTCACCAGATATGGCGGGTACTGAGGAAATAAAATACCCAGGGCGCTGCTGCCTTGCAGTAAGGTACTGGACTGTCAAAGGCTAGAGGAAGAAAACCTTGAACAAAAATTACCCGTCCCCCAGGTTGGGGGTTGATGCATCGGGCCAGCTCCTCGTTCATCATAAAAAGAAACAAAAATGCTAAAAAAACAAACAACATGCCTCGGAAAAACACTAGGACGATTAAAGATAAGAAAAAGGAAGCAATAAATCATCATCATCACTCCAAGAATTAGGCAGTTGCCCGTTCCGACTTCATATTGCATCAGCCCAACGTCTTCTAGGTCTTCCAACATCACGCCTTCCTCTTGCTTGATAATTTCTGGCTAACAATGGATATCTCTCCTTGCTCATTCCATCCATGTGATCAATCCATTTCTGTCTGTAATTCGTGACTTTATCCAATAAAGGCTGTACTTTCAATTCTTCTCTTATATCCTCATTTCTTATTCTATCAAGTCTTGTACATCCTTTTACTTGTCTTAGGAACCGCATCTCTGCCGTCTGTATTCTATCCTTCTGAGCAATAAATAGTACAAGAAATAAAAGAAAAAAATATAAAATGTTGTGCATTATCAGAATCAAAAAAGAAAGGAAAAGATATGACAAACATTAATGATTATATACAGTGGCCAACCGAAAGAATATTGAGCCAATCTGGAGTAGCTATGTTGTTACAACAAAATGTTAGAAGCAGTGAATGTACATTCAGTACGTCTTCCTCCGAGGAGTGATTTTACAAATAAACAGGATGAAAATCCTACAAATTATGAATAAGAAAAAGAAGGAAAATTTTTGCACCAAACAGAGATGAAAAAACAGACGAATGGAGAAGACTACATGGGCAGGACATGTGGCACGAATGGGTAATGAAAGAGGGACACGGAAGCTTCTCATAGGAACATCAAATAGAAAACGCCCAGGAATGAGGTGGGAGAATAACATTAATCATGATTCGAAGGAAGTAGATCACACATAGTCCAAGATCCGGCTGCAAGATTACTGTGTTCATCGAGTGTATGAACAAAATATATTTTTTTTCATAAAATTTGTGAATTGCTGAATACATTTTTGCCGAGTTGCCTGTTAAAAATTCGGCCGCCAGTATGTTTAATTAAAATATAATTAATGTATTTATTCGATATCCTTCCGGGAAATTCTCGTATAAGACTTGAAAGAATGAGTTCAAATCGGATCCCCAAATCTGTTTATAATTATATACCAAGAGGACGAAGATCACTGGGCCGTCCTATGAAACGCTGGAGGGAAAATTTTCTATAGGATTGGCCTAATACTTGGAAGGAAGAAGAAGAAAATTTATTCGATATAATATGATTCACTTGTTATTAAAATAAATTATAATCCAGTTCGCAGAAATCGATGTATAGAGATTGAAATGTTTTGGTTGCCATTGTACACTTGGCCGCAAAACCTCCTCGCGGCTACAGCAGGCTGTGACACCAATCAGTAATAATATGGCGGTAACTACGTATTTATTGTTTTATATTGTTCCCTCACAGCGGGAGTAAAACCACTGCCCTTTATGTATACTACGTACAATGTATATACAAAAATATATCCAAAAGGTAGTGTTAATATACATTATACGAAACAACTCACAGTATTTTAAATGAACTGAACTTTATTTGAAACAATATAAAACAATAAATACGTACTTGCCGCCATTTTATTACTGATTGGTGCCACAGCCTGCTGTAGCCGCGAGGAGGTTTACGGCCAAGTGTGCAATGACAACCAAAACTTTTCAAGCTCTATACATCGATTTCTGCGAACTGGATTATAATTTATGTTAATTAACTATCATCATCATCATCATCACTCCAGGGATTAGGCAATTGCCCGTTCCGACTTCATAATGCATCAGCCCAACGTCTTCTAGGTCTTCCAACATCACGTCTTCCTCTTGCTTCATAATGTCTTGCTAACAATGGATATCTCTCATTCCATCCATGTGATCAATCCATTTCCGTCTGTAATTCGTGACTTTATCCAATAAATGCTGTACTTTCAATTCTTCTCTTATATCCTCATTTCTTATTCTATCAAGTCTTGTACATCCTTTTTACTTGTCTTAGGAACCTCATATCCGCCGTTAATAACAAGTGAATCAAATTATTTCGAATAAATAAATAAATAAATAATATTTTAATTAAACATACTGGCGGCCGAATTTTAATAGGCAATTCGGCAAAAATGTATTCAGTAATTCACAATTTTATGAAAATAAATATGAAATTATTGTATTGTCACGGGTCCTCTACAAGTATACAAAGTTTCAAGTCGATCCGATGATTTTAAGTGGGTGAAAATCGCGTTGAAAGATTCCGTTACATAGATAGATAGATTGATAGATAGATAGATAGATAGATAGATAGATAGATATATACAGGTTAAGCTAATATAAAGCGTGTAAAAAAATAGATTTTGTTCATTCACTCGATGAACGTAGTAATCCTGCAGCCGGCAGGGGATGATTGGAAAACATTAGCTCAGGATAGGGATGTATGGAGAGCTTATGTCCACGCGGCCATGATCCTACCAGTGAGTTAGTTAAATTTAATGCAGACAACTGCATAAATATATACATTTATTGGTTTATTTACATCATGAATGTGTTTTGTGTACAAAGTCATGGCCTTATGTAAGGCTATAAATTTTTAAGCAACAAATACAAAAGATAAATTGCATAACCGTGTTACTAAGCAATGCATATTGTATATACTTATGAACTGTTATGTACTTGAGTTTATCTTGATTTTTTTAAAAAATACTTATCATGGCTTACAAACTTTTACAATATTTGTACTATATACTCCAGTTATCTTCATTATTCTAGAACCAAGTATGTTCTAGAAATGCAGTAAAACCTGTCTATGAAGGAACATGGCGGTTCCTTAAATATCTTTCCCTCATTTATTGCTTATTACTTTCTTCTATAGTATTGGTCATAATCCATTACATTATATTGTTTATATTATTTTATGTAAATCATTCTCCATTGCATTAATTCTTTTGTTACAATAAGTCTTATTCCCAATACATTATTATTTTTCATTTGTATGTGTCATAATTTATGTAAAAATCAAACTGGCCCCTAACTTTAAATATATAATAATAATAATAATAATAATAATAATAATAATAATAATAATAATAATAGTAATAATAATAATAATGCTTTATTTATTCTGGCAGAGTTAAAGCCATAAGGCCTTCTCTTCCACTCAACCAGCACAAATACAAATAAATATTTGACAAATATAGATATACACTATACTAATTATAAACAGTTAAAGATACATTAAATGTAGCAATGTAAATTTCATGTACAAACAACATTTTATACGATAATAGCAATAATAATATTTACGATAATAATAATAATAATATAATAGTATATATTCTATATGTATTATTCATGTAACTGAACTGCACCCGACCACGAGAATTTGCTCATTCGGGTGTCAATACTGTATACGTATAACATTTATTTGTAAATAAAATGTATTATTATTCTTATTCTTGGCAGTTTTCCTTCTTATAAAGGCTTCCCAAATTACAAGCTTGAATTTTCTCACGCAGTGTAAGGGTTTTACATGCACGCTTTAAAGACATGACGTATTGAATGAAATACAGACATAATAGTGCATGTAACATAGCTCAGTTTGCACGGCAATACAAAACAAATTTATTACACAAAAGCGAGAAGGAACTCAACTATAGGAAGACTGAATAGTTTCCCAACTCCCTCGCAGGTAACGTAAGCAGGCAAGGAAAAGCGATGGATTTCCCGCTGTCACACATAAGCAAGGGTATCCCGCAATACAATGGCGGAAAATTTTACCCCAGTTGAACCCATGTCTGCATTTCTTGACGGTTGTATTTTTACGGTGAAAGATCGTCACTCTTTCGACCAAGGTACTTTTTTTCGTCTGTCTTATCACCTTGGACCAGTCCGGCATGGATAACCCTATCGGCAGCAATGCTACCGCCGGCATAGCTCTCAGGATCATTTAAACACGCAAGCCACTCCACCACCACAAGGTAAAGATACCATGAAGGGCGCACGCCGGGTATTGGCTACTATAAATATTATATGTCCGCTGTCTAATAGATAGGAATGGTGAAGGTCATTACATTTTTTCAAAAATCTTTTTATTAGAACAGCCTAAATGGCTTAATCCGTTAGGAATTCGCTAAAATGTAGGGATTTATAGAAATATTATTTTCACTCAGCCATGAACCTCCGTGCCCATAGCGCCAGTTAAAGAGTTCAGTAAGTAGAGGTGGTGGGCCCACTCGATAGATAGAGCCTTGGTATGAATATAGCATTGCGCAACGTGTTGGCCCGCCGCGTGGATTCCGTGACGAGTGGAAACACTTGGCACAGTCTGCATGTCGTTATCGCCATTGCAACTGCGCGTGTGCATTTTTACCGCACAGTGGGATAAATTATTAGGTACAAAGTGTAACTTCCTATTCATATCACTAGCAAGTACTCAACTCGCCAAAAATATATCAACACTACACCACTCCATTCTTTCTTTCTTTCTTTTCTTTAGTTAGAGCTTTCACTTTCAGGTTACTCGCACTTGTCGGACCTTACAGATATGCGACCTGTCAGTCTCGAAAAGTACGATTTCTTTCATGATGTAATAATAATAATAATAATAATAATAATAATAATAATAATAATAATAATAATAATAATAATACATTTATATACAGATTTTCAATCTTTACACATCTGTATGTGGCTGAGGTTTTATTTTCCTTCTTCACTCGTCTCTCCATCTGTCTACTCCATGTACTCTAGTTCTCATGTTCTCATTCCAATTCTTATTTCTTGCAATCATGAGTTTCGACGTCTTCCTTTCTTTCTTCTTCCATGTGAATACTATTCCAATGTTTCTCTGGGTAACCTTTCTTCTTGCATTCGTCGATAATAATAATAATAATAATAATAATAATAATAATCTATCTATCTATCTTCGGATTTTTACAGCTGCTGCCGTCTTCCCGTGCCAAACCTCCAAAGCCTACGGTCTTGGGCATATTCGATGCTTAGCCCTCTAGCTTGCATTACTGTCTTCATGTTTTACTTCCATGTTAACCTTGGTCTTCCTCTTTTCTTCTTTCTGTTCGGATGCCATTCATATAGTTGCTTCGGCCATCGCTCATCTTCCATTCTTAAAACATGTCCTAACCACTTTAATTCCTTCTCCTCAATTCTTTCAATTATGCTTTCTTCTGCTTCCATTGTGTTTCTAATTTCCTTATTTGTGACATGTTCTAATTTAGACTTTCTGGCACTTCTTCGTAAATACTCCATTTCTAGAGCTATTAGTATATTCTTGTAATAATAATAATAATAATAATAATAATAATAACAATAATATAGATAGATAGATAGATCATCGGTTCATTGATGTCTTTGACATCTTGCGATTCCTAATAGCCAATTTTGTCGGTGCATCCAATCTCCTGGTTGTAGATGTTTCTCCTTCATGTGTAAAATATATTGCCTGACTCCAGGAGGTTTTAGGTCTTCCTCTGCCTCGTCTTCCCTCAGGTTTCCATTCCAAAACACATTTTGGTAGCCGATCTTCTTCTATTCGCTGGACATGTCCGTACCATCTTAATTACTGAGTTTTAATATAATCTAAAATAGTGTCTTCAATCTTCATTTTCTCCCTTATAACGGAGTTTTCTAATTTTTTATTGTACCGAAATGGACATTTCGACAGGAATTACGTCTTACTGCGCAAACTGTACGTCATCACGTCTCCATCTCGAGTGTCATCTTTATGAACAGTGCCAAATGCTTTCCTATCTATCCCTTCCCTTCCTAGTGTGCACCCTGTGTTATCGCGCATTCCCCTCTCCCTGTGAACTCTCATAAATAGCTGTGTTTTGTAACATCGAATCGTCATCTACTTAGTCATTATTGGAGTCTGGTCAGAGCAGCTCAGGAGAGCTGGTTTTGTTTGTTTAGTCCAGTAAGCCAGGGTGGGGACGCTAGGAGAGTATTTCCCCCAACCCGAGGCTGGACTAGAGTGAGTGATAATGTATGTATGTATGTTACTTTATATCATATTTTCTTTTTGTATACATGATCTATTATGATTTCTTTTCTTTGTAAATCGAATATTTATTTATTTATCTTTATATTATATCTGACCATATTTTGACTCGCATTAAAAGCTTTAGTTGTGCTTTTTACTTACTCTATGCCTATTCATTCAGTAGTTAGCATAAGTCAGGTATCAAAGTCAAATTCCAAAAGCTTGCTCAAGCGTGTGTTAGTTCCTTTATCCCAAAGCTTCCACGATTGTATTTTATAAGTCAGAAAACATTACATATTGGGAGAATTTAGTAAAGAAAGTTGAATTCCTCTTTGCCTCTATGGGCCCGGGCAAAGATGTCACAATTTAAACAATCTATGCTTTCCAATCAAAATAGTTATCAACAATAACGGTTTGATCGAGCACCTATACGGTGCATTATCTTCTTATAATCTTCTGGTATCTTGTAAGCCCATGTTTCCCTCAACAGAGATTTAGACACTCTCCCCCTACAGGGAAGAATTTGAACCATACTAATTTAGTTACACTTGTTTTCGTATAGATGTCATTTGAGTGGTCCGTGGTCAGCGTTCCGTCTCATACTGACATCTAGGAAACCAAGGTAATACTAAGAGGGGAAAATTCGGTAATTTTTTTATAATGCGAAATGTTCTCTAATGTGAAAAAAAAAATGGTCCCATGCGATTCCGCTTTGAACAAGTTTTACTGTATACACACTAATATTAATACATAAAACACTAATATCATAACGCCAGTGTTCAGGTGCTTTCTTTGGGCTCACATCTGCATCTATATATCACAACATAGCTAGCTACTCACCGCTTCGAAACACACAATTAAACACCAAAATCAACACCGCCATGGTTAGCAACACTTGACAATACTTAGTGTGATGTCTTGAAATTGACGATGCACTTTTATTGTCACTTGAATTACATTCGTCGTATTGGACGACGAGTTTGACGAGAAGGCTGTTGGTGGGTCAGAACTAATAATGTTTATAAATCTTTCGGTCCATTTTATTCAAAATTAGCGGGGCTAAAAGGCAATGCCTTGGAACCCGCGGGTGACTACTACAATTTATTAGCCACCCAAAAGGGACTTAGTAGCCGCCCTAACAGGCCGCATTCAACATTCCCATATTATAGATAGATGTATTGTCAATTTAAGGGTTAAAGGTACTGTACTAAAAATACAGTAAAACTGGTTTAATCCGGAACGTGAATAATGCGGAAATCTGTGCAATGTGAACAAATTTTTTGGTCCCGGCAAAATAATAGTAATTTTACGTGTATTTATTTTGTATAAAACGGAATCTGTCCAACGCGGAAACGGAAGGATATTTCTACACAATTCATTTAAAAATGTTTATAAAGCGGAAAGATTGATAGAGAAATACGTTAGTTTCCACTTCATTGAATTCCCGTTAGACGAATTAAAATAAGTGATGATTTCTGTCGCCGGGAGAAGTAGAGTTTCTACCTGTATCTGGAATTTTCTTTCGGCCTCACTGCACACACGTTTTGCAAAGTACACATTCGTTTAACAAATATTTGGCGTGTGACATCTGTCTTACAAATAACCAGTGCACTGTAAAATCTTGAATTAGTTTAAGATCTGAGACAGATTGTGTACGTATCTTTCACAGGTAGCGTTCTGAATTTACGGAGTGAATATGGCTAAATCGTATGTATCAATGTCATTAAACGAAAAACAAAGTGAAAGTGATTGAAGATAAAGAAAAACAAACTCTCAGTACGCGAAATGAAGACTAAATTTAAATGTAGTTTATGAGATTTTAAAACACGAAGAAAAAATAATGAATGGATGGATGGATGCAAGCAAATGGTCAAATGAAGCTCAAGCTGTTGTTATGTCCCTAGGGAATAACGATTTCAAGGCATTTTCAGGTTGGTTGTGGACAGGTTTAAAAAACGACACAATGTAGTGTGGAATGAAACTTGCGGGGAATCAAAGGATGTGGACGAAAGTATAGTTAGTGAAACCGAAACTGCATACTTTGATTTCAGGATACGCTCCTAAGAGACTTTTTAACGCTGACGAAACGAGACTGTTTTTATCGCGCGTTGCCATCGAAGTCGCTCGTAAATACACTGCACTTTACAACGGCAGCGAAACTAAAATTAATCCAAGGTAAATAGAAAGACATATACGGTACTCTATAATATTGCATTGTATTGTTTGCCCCTTTACAGAGATTTAGGCGCTCTCCCCTACAGGGCAGAATTTGAACCATACTAATTTAGTTACACTTGTTTTCGTATAGATGTCATTTTTGAGTGGTCCGTGGTCAGCGTTCCGCCTCATACTGACATCTAAGAAACCAAGGTAGTACTACGACGGGAAAATTCGGTAAATTTTGTTAGAGGCCTTTTCGTTCAGGCTTAAGGATTTTTTACGAGCCTGAAAATCTTCAGACTCGGGACCCACTGCTTAAAGTCCCTCCCAGAGGACTCGCTTCTTGGATTTTTCCGTCCTAAAAAATCCATCTACCCGGCCGAAGATTGGTTAATATTTTCTTTGTTTTTCTATAATGCGGAATGTTGTCTCATAAAAAACAAATTGGTCCCATGCGATTCGGCTTTGAACAAGTTAAACTGTAGTATGGATCTCTTGACTTTACGTTCCAGCAGTGGCTCGCTTACCACATATTGCAAAACACTGGTTATTTTTCTTGTTTAAGGTTAATATGATCTTCTTTTTACTAATAGTGACATTTCCTGTTCCGTTTATCTAATTGAGAATACAAACTACAGGTTGTGTACTTAATGCTAGAGAATGTGAATAAAGTCTGCATATTAGAGAAGACAGACAGCTGTGCGCGTTGACAGCTCGGTGATTCTACCTTGTTTCTTCGGTAAACTTGCCAACTTCACTTGATACAGCCTTGCAAAACAAGTCTTTACCTTCCACATTTCTCATTAAACATGCGGTTTATTTTACTTTTTAGATAATTCTTACGCTGTTCTCATTAAGAGATTTTTGAGAAAAATGTTTATAGAGTTCTTCAGTCATCTTATCTAAAGTCTGTCCGTTGATTGTGTAGAGAAACATTACTCGACAACGTTGTTAACTTTCAATGTGGAAAAACTGTGAACTAAAAGAATGTGTGAAGAAGTATTTTAGTAAGATCTTCATTATGCCCCCTCGTTGTGGCGACAATTTTGAAGAAGTGATTCCCATATTGTGGCGATATTTTGAAGCAGCTAACTCTCTTCATGCCCGATGTTGTAGTAACATTTTGAAGGAATAGTGTCCCAAAAAGAATTACTGGTTCAGGTTGGGTTTGATTTTCGGTAGAGGTGGATTCTCTTCTCAAGGTCGAAGTTGGTACACAAGATAGGAAAACACTTTAAAAATCACTAATAACTGATTCTTGTAGAAATAGTTGTACATTTATTTACTATTTAATTTCCCAGCAGATCAAGTAAATATAGGTGGTATTATTCTTCACCGTCAATTAAAATTAAATTATTTTCTTTTCTTGAATGAACTATTCTTCTTGTATTAAATATCACATTTTATCAGGAGAGCAGTTATTGCTTCTATCCTTGCTGAAAGTTATATGCTGACTGACTAGAATAATTCTGTTATAATTCTAAAGAACATTATTACATCACATGATTTTATATTTAAATTCTATTGGTTAATGGTCCATTAAATACCAGGTTTAAATTTGATTTGTTAAATCAAAAAGTTAATTGTTTTAACATCCAATCAGAATTTAGTATACTTTTATTTAAAAATATTAAGTTAAGCAGGTGTTCTTATTACAGTTATAACAGAAAGCTTTATATTTCAGACAACAATGACTTAAAACACAATTTTAAAAGCATTATTTAGAAAGACTTATATAATACAATTTCTTTAATTGTTACTGAGACATTTTTATTCAACAATGAACAACAATTAATTACTTAGATGTTTTTCTTTATTTAAGTTATATTTAATTATTAAAAGAATTTTAAAATATAAAATTATTAACTTTAACTTTCATATTTATTATGATATTAAAATCCTGCTATATGTGGTAAGGGCGAATAGGGGTTGGAGGTAGCAGACCCTTGTCTCAGGTTGCAGTGACAGTGTGTATTATGCGTCAGTCGTGTATAGTCAGTTGTCAGTGACAATGTCAAGTACGAAAGTTAGACCCTATATTCACAGTATATACACACTTAAGTCTACTTTTATAAGATTCATGATGTGTTCCGTTGATGTATTATTCAAAATTAAAATATAAAATTATGGAATATTCACCTGAAAGGTCCGTCTCCTCAACTTATTAATTATGTAACTGTAGCGCTTTCGGGACTTGTCCCATCATCGGCAGGATTCAAAACTGCTGTTTCACTGAAGATCTCGTAGAGGGTGTTACATGTATTGGGTTCGTTTTCGTTTATCAGATTGTCGTTGTTGTGAGCTGCTTTCATGATTTCCATCTCTTCGAGTACGTTTATCTTCGCTGGATTATTTTCTCTGTGCATTACAGTTAGGGTGTTTTCAATATTTAACATGCGATGTCTCAGAAAGGAAAAAAGATATGTGATTCTGATAGTATTTTTTTTTCTGAATTCAAATATGATATCGGTTTTTCTTCATCACGCAAGGTTTCCGAGAGACAGGAATTTATAATTTCCAGCACTTTAATATTTTCTACATTCGTAAATAGACAATATTCGAACATTCGGACTCACCTAGAAAGTAAGAAAGACTATTTTCTGCTATATTTCGCCGGAGAATCCCTCTTGATGGTTCAACAATAATCGGCTAGCATATTAGGATTCCATTTGCCTTGATATCTCTTTTCCATAGCTGAAATCTCCTGAGTTAGCTCATCTGGTTTTATATTTTACAATGGACAAATGGACGAAAAAACGTTTATTAAAAAAAAATAATTTAAAGCCATTAATTGAAATTGAAATAAAAAACTGTGGGTGATGGAGAAATTCCGAATACATATTTGAAAACACGATAAAAAACTGCATTAAGTACTCATGAGCCCCTCAGGGGTCCTCATCTAGGGGATATGTGGATGGCGACCACAAGGTGCCCAAGCTGTGCAAAACATTTCTTCCACTTACTTGTGTTTTGCACTCTTTTAACTTTACTATCTAACCTCTCTTGGTTAACTCTTGTTTTTTCGACCCCGACGCTATTAGGGCATCCGAGGGCTAGGGAGTCCTTCCTTTTTTCCATTTCTTCTTTCCTTTATTTTCTTTTCTTCTCCAGAAAAGCCTGACCAGAGGCTATAAGATGGCAGCCCCATCACTGGTCTTGCCTTCCTTTGGCCAGCAACCAATCGAAGGGACTATTATTATGCTTTCAAGTCTTATACGAGAATTTCCCATAAGGGAAAATTTTCTATAGGATCGTAACAGGCCTTGGCCTATTACTTGGAAGGAAGAAGAAGAAGAAGAAGAAGAAGTACTCATGAGACAAAAATCATGTTGAGCAGTGTTATTAAAGAAATTGCATACACTATACATTGTTTGTGAGTTAATAATGACCACAACTGATAAGAATTAACAATGATACACTGTGTTGTCTTAGCAACTAATCTATTAATTAAGCTACATAAACACAAAAACTCACACAATATCAGACTCATTACGTAAGTTGACGTAATGACCTTTTGCCTTATCGCAACAATTTTTATTTCAAAGGAGTATAAAGAATAATATTCTATTTTGAGGCATGATTTTACACTTTGTTACCCATCAAGGTGAAGATAAGCAACTTTTTGCAAAACTTAATTAAAAATAATAATTTCTTGTTTTATAGACCTGAAAGTCCAGTCTATAAAACTGCTTCAAATGTGTTCACGTCTATCTTGCTAATAAATTATTCAGTGTAGGCATTTGTTAATCCATTATTACTCTCCCTACTTATTATTATTATTATTATTATTATTATTATTATTATTATTATTATTATTATTATTAATATTATTATTATTTATATATTATTATTAATATTATTATTAATGTTCTTATTATTATTATTAATATTATTATTAATATTATTATTATTAACATTATTATTATTAATATTATTATTATTAATATTATTAATATTATTATTATTATTATTCTTGTAATCTTGCAAGCCCACATTTCCTTTTACAGATATTTAGGCGCTCTCCTCCTATAGGGAAGAATTTGAACCATACTAATTTAGTTATACTTGTTTTCGTATAGATGTCATTTGAGTGGTCCGTGGTCACCGTTCGGCCTCATACAGACATCTAGGAAATCAAGGTAGTACTAGGACGGGAACATTCGGTAAATTTTGCTTAGAGGCCTTTTCATTCAGGCTTAAGGATCTTTTACGAGCCTGAAAATCTTCAGACTCGGGACCCACGGCTTAAAGTCCCTCCCGGGGGACTTGCTCCTTGGATTTTTCCATCCTAAAAATCCATCGATCGCGGCCGGGTTTGAACCCGTGACCCTTGGGACCAGAGGCAAGCAGCACCGCGGCCGATTTTATTATTTTTATTATTATTATTATTATTATTATTATTATTATTATTATTATTATTATTATACAGAGCATTTCAAGATATGGCGCTGAAGTTTGGGAAATTCCTATCAGGGAAATCAAAATAATTTTAAACACAGAAATGGATGTTTTAAGAAAATCAGCTGGAAAATCTAGAATGGACAGAATACGAAATAAAGAAATAAGGGAAATTATGGGTTTACAAGAGGAGCCGGACATCATAGGCATTATAGAAAAGGAAATATTACAGTGTTATGACCATGTCAAAAGAATGCCAGAGCAAAGATTGCCTAAATTTGTTATGGAATGGATACCAATGGAAAGGAGGAAGACCGAAGAAAACTTGGATAGAAGGGGTACAAGCGGCTATGAATATAAGAGGATTGGAGGAAGATCAATGGATGGACAGAGAGGAATGGCGTTTAGTTTCCGGAAAACGGCGGCAGCTGCCATGGTACCGGATTGCAACTCCCTCTACCAGATCTTCAGTGAAACACCAGTTTTGAATCCTGCCGATGATGGGACAAGTCCCGAAAGCGCTACAGTTAAATGATTAATTAAGTTGAGGAGACGGACCTTTCAGGTGAATATTCCATAATTTTATATTAATTTTTTACATTTATTAGGTTTAATTTATTTTTTCATTGTGTGTATAAAGGCTAATTACTAACTGCATGTGTACTGGAATGTACAAATGATATTGGAGCTGTAATTAATATAAAATATGAATATAAGGGGAAAGCCATGTTTGTGCCCCAGGAATCGGACGGTTTTACGACGTCCAGTGAGGGACATTAACTGCAGTAAAATACGATATTAAAAGCGCAATAAAACCCAGACCGATCGCCCAGGTCGGGGGCGCTTTGCGGGTGGAGTCTGTCTTCCTTATGCAACCTTGCAAACATCTGAAATAAATTACATATTTAAGACTCATTCAATCCTTGTTAACTATTATCCAATTAATGTCGCGTAGTTGGCTAAGCCACTGGCCTTACAACTCGGAAGGACGAGGGTTCGAATCCCGATGGGGTCAGGGTCTTTAAGGTAAAGCAAAGTGATCCCACTATAGGCCTTAGGAGTGTTTTGGGGGTAGGAGGTTAAGGCTCGCAATTTTTTAGAAAATCGGCACTTGATGTGAGCGAGTTGTGAGCCCTGCGTGACGACCGCCTTTACCCCATAACGAGGGTCTGGTACTCATTTCCCAGGACCATAGTGCCTCCAGAATATTTGGGCCAGTTTAGATGTCCTTACTCCCATCGGGACTCGAACCCTCGACGTTAATTATTGCACGCTACCGCGTGCCCCCTAGGATTTTTTAACTGATCTAAACCTCTAGCGGCACTGAAGTGGAGTCAGCCTCTAATGGAAATGCGCACCAGACATAGAGCAGACCCGGGGATAAGGGCAATATGCCCGAGGTAACCCGGGGTGGTGGTAGGGCTCAAAATACTTACTTAATACAGGCTTTCCACTTTACAGCAGTTTGCCTTTGATTCCTGCTTTTCAACGATTCCTATCTTCCCATTGTCCATCTTCCATACCCCTCTTCGTCATGGTATCATATATTCCCTCATACCATGTTCTTCTACTTCTCCCCTCTTCCTTCTGCTGGGTACCATCCAATCCAACACCTGTTTAGGCCACTGGTCTTCCGACATCCGTTGTACATGTCCATACCATTGTAGAGCTCTCTTTGTTATCCTATCGATAACAGTTTCTTGTGCATCCATTTCTTGTCTGATATATGTATTTCGAATATGTTGTAGCCTGGATATTCTCATCTTCTCCGTAATCCATCCATTTCTGTCGCCAATATTCTTTTCTGCATCCTTTCATTTACTGTCCAGCTTTCTGATCCATAAGTAAGTATACTTTCTATTATTGTCTGTATAATCTCTTTTTTTGTTTTTCTATTCCATAAAAGACCATTCAGGGATCTAATCGCCTTCCTTGCACAATTTACTCTGTTAATAATATATTTTTCACAAGTACCAGATCTATCTATTATAGCTCCAAGATATTTAATTCTTAAACACGCTTAATTATCATATTATTTATTTGTAGGTCTTCTGAATTTGCTCCGATTACCATATATTCTGTTTTAATATAATTTATCTTCAGTCCACCTACCTCAAATGCATCTACCAACTTTCTGATCATATATTCTATATCTTCTTTATCTTGTCCTATTATAATCTGGTCATTAACGAATAATAAATTGTGCAGTAAATGACCATTAATGTTGATTCCCATTCCCCTACATGACATATTCCATTTCATTAATACATCTTCTAAATGTATCTTGAAAAATGTTCTAAATAAAAAATAAATAAAACCAGGCATGTACTCTGGGGATAAAGCCGGCAGTCACGTAGGCATGACAACCCGGATGACATTCTGTAGCGATTGTTTACAAAGATAGGAATCTGAACATTTCACTACTCCAAGGGCATTCTAAGGTCCGTGGTGGTTTCTCTTTACATCTCACCAATTATTATGAATTTCATTATCAGTGACAACGATGACCCTATAGCCTAAGCAGGACTCCTTGGCCTTCACAACATCTGACCCTTTTTCCTCTGTCCGTAACTTTCCTTTTCCAATACCTCAACTTCAACAGGTGTACCTCTTTTGCAGCATCCAACCAACGGCTATTCTATCCCACCGTACCATCTGTGATATTTCGATTTGAAAACAAGTGGCTGCTAGTGTCAAGTTGGCCAATGCTATAACACACGAACAGAGCCAATTGCTAACATATTTACTCACATATGAGACGATTCTATCCCAGGAGTCCACCTACATTAGTGGGCAAGTTACGGCGAAAAAATGGGCGAGATAGTGAACACCAGGTTAGTTTTTTTATTATAACCAAAGATTAAACACGTTTTCTACCTTACGGTATATAAGGGCTGTAATTATGTAACATTAACAAGTAAATCAACATAAAACAGTAAAACAAAATCAATTATATAACAATATTTTAACAAAGATGAACACAATAAAATTTAATTATAGTTGGGAATAAACACCGATTGAGGGTCTTTCCACTTTTCAGCGGTTGCCCTTTTACCAGCCGGCTGCTGGCCCTTCACATCCACATGTGTCAATCACAGAGGTAGATGATCAACAGCCAGTGTAGGGGTGACATGTGGTTAGCATGTCGAGTCCCCCAGCCGTTATAGCTGGTTCCTCAACCTGGAGCCGCTACTTATTGTAGCTACCCAATTGCCTCACGATGCTGTGTGGGCACCGGTCCCATACTGGCCGAAATACCATGAAAAAATTTCTTCCCCCATGGAGACTCGAACCAGCGCAAGTCCCGTAGCTCTGCGCCAAGGCTTCCTACATTAACCGCTCGGCTACGGCGCGGGACTTGTTTGTTAGCGTTTTTCTATGTTAAATTGGCTACACTGCTTGAGAAATAACTAATACATTGTAAATATGGTGATTTCAGGTTACTTTAAACTCAACTTTTCACTGCATTTTAAGGCATTGTTTGTGTGTGTGTGTGTGTTTGTGTGTGTGTGAAAAAATCAACATTTCTCTCAGGTTATTATTCAGATACCAGTCTTCAGCTGTCATCTCAAGTTAGCGTGCTGCCATGTCACACAGCAGGCCCGAGTTCAAGTCTCGGTCGTGACAAGTTTCCTGAATGAGTTCTTTTCGGATTTTTTCCTCGCCTGTAAGACAAATGTCAGGAAAATGTAAGGTGCAAAAGGTCCCCATACATCATATGACCATCATATTCCTGGATGAGTTTTTTTTTTCGGATATTTTTCTCACTTGTAAGACAAATCTCAGGGTACTTTAAGGCCCGAATGGTCCCCGAACATCATATGACCATCATATTAACCATCACCTTAGATTAAGTTTAGGAAGAAGGATTTTCCTGGCGCAACAGTATCGTCATTTAAAAATTAATAACGTGTTTTTTCATTGTTTAATAAAAATATATTTAAGATTTGTTAATATATTTACCTAATGCCTTGTATAATAAGCATAGATTAATTCATTGTAGTTTATTACTTTCTTTGTATTTTTTTCTTTTTATGTATTGTAGATTCGAGCTGTTATTCCTTTCTGTATTCATTCTATCATTAATTTAATTTAATTGTATTTAATTTAATTGTATTATTAGACGTTATTTTCATTATTATTCAATTCGACAGATAATTAATTGTTTAGTATGACTATTATTGTAATTTTTTGTATTTATATGTAACATATGTTTGTCCTGGTGAGTGGAAGAGAAGGCCAGATGGCCTTAACTCCACCAGGCTAAATAAATATATGTCTATTCTAAATCTATATATATATAAAGTGATCCCACAACAGGCCCGGAGGCCCTTGGGGTAGTAGGAGGTTGAGGCTCCCACTTTTTCTAGACAATCGGCACTTTATGTCAGCCGGGTTGTCACCCCTGCGTGACGGCCGCCTTTACCCCCAGAACAAGCGTCTGGTACTCATTTCCGTTAGAGGCTGAGTCGACCCCAGGGAGCGGGGATACCTCGGCGATATTCAGATTATCCAGATGCCTACACAGCATGAAATGTTGTATCATCTATCGGATCAATAATTTCGTTTGTAGGGGTGGTAATATTTATTTTCATAGCGCCGCCAGAAGGTTTGGGTCAGTTTAAAAATCCTGACCCCAACGGGACTTGAACCCTCGACCCTCCGGCTTGTAGCTCAGTGCTTTAACCACTACGCCACGGCTCTATTCTATTCTATATTATTTTTATTTAAATGATTGTAATAGTTTAATGAACTATAATTTATTTTTAATAAACGACACGCTGAACTTTATAGGAAAAATCATCAACATCCACATCATCGGGGCAGCGTAATCTGTCTTTCAGGCGCTTTAACCTTAGAAGTGGGTTACAATGAAGCCAATGCCTGGAGAGAACAGCAGACTATCGAAATGACAATATGGGGCTTTGAATTAAACATTTTTTTGCGCGATAGTGCGATTTTTAGTACTTACAGCAATGGCGACCATGATTGGAAGTTCAGCTACCTACATTTCGGAGTTGCCAACCTAAATAACAATACTGTAATAAAATATCTATACTGTAATATTACATAATCAATTGGGTTGGTGTTTACTTGATGAAAATCCATATTTATTAATTAAATAAAAATAAAACGTAGTTTTATTTGATTTTCATATTTATTATATAATTCAGTGACACCTGTTTCGGTACACTGTACCTTCTTCACACATTTTAACAAATTATGAATTGTGTTCCATAATAAATATGAAAATCAAATAAAACTACGTTTTATTTTTATTTAATTAATAATGTAATATTACATATTACAAACCGTCTGTGGGAAGTAAAACCACTGCCCTCTATGTGTAGGCCTACCACGTTTACAATGTACATACAAAAAATATATCCAAAAGGTAGTGTTAATATACATTATACGAAACAAACCACTGCATTTTAAATGAACTTAACTTATTTGAAACAATATAAAACAATAAATACGTACTTGCCGCCATTTTATCACTAATAATATCTCAGGCCTCCTGTACTTTCAACTAATAAACATTGCCCACACTGTTAACGATAATGGAAATGTACAGCTAATGACAAATGAGGGAAATTTTGAGGAATTGGCTGAATTCAAATACCTAGGAACAATAATCACAAATAGGAATGAGATGCACAAAGAAATTAAACATAGGCTTAATTCTGGAAATGCATGCTATTATGCATTGCAGAGACTTTTGATGTCCCAACTCCTTTCAAAAAGCGTTAAGCTGAAAATATATAAAACTATTATTCTACCAGTTATATTATATGGGTGTGAAACATGGACTCTTACTTTAAGGGAGGAAAGGAGATTAAGAGTATTTGAGAATAAAGTTCTTAGGAAAATTTTTGGACCAAAGAGAGATGAACAGACAGGTGAATGGAGAAGACTACATAACAATGAACTACATGGTCTTTATAGGAAGCCAGATATAATAAGAACAGTTAAGTCCCGTAGACTGCGATGGGCAGGGCATGTTGCGCGTATGGGGAATGAAAGAAGTGCATGGAAACTTCTTGTAGGAAAGCCAGAAGGAAAACG